>JACEFO010000492.1:0-237873 GCA_015342445.1 Digitaria exilis | reverse complement strand
TTTCCCTTAGTCCATCACTCAATTTTGTTGGTGTTTGTGCTTGTTATCCTTATCCATTTTGCTTCTCAGCAGTTGTACATACTAGCATTTAGGACACCAGGAGAGCGCAAATTTTAAGCAAACGAATGGTGTTTGACACAGAAACAACCTAGCATGGTTTATAGGGGTAGTCGACTAGATGAGCGTTTACTGTATTCACAGTTGTGTTCAATGGCATCTATTGCTCGAATTCCCTCTGAGGATTCAGCATTCCTCAGTAACATAAGGCCGGATTAAAATTAATCTGTCTTCGAGCGCAGGTCTCATCACGACTCACGAGTAAGAAGTTGATCACCGACACCGATCTCTTATCAGTTTGCGCAGTCGAGTGTAAGTAGGCTTCTGGGAAGATCTCGTCTGATGGAGCGAACACTTCGTTTCATGTCAGTGAGCGCTCCAACCTCCAAGTCCAAGTTAAGATCACAAAAGGTGTACGATCATCTGGTGCCTGCCTCACCTTTTTGCTATAGTGATTTTTTTTTTTTTAAAAAAAGCTAGTGTCCACAACTGTGCCATATAAAATGGCATCCATGCCGCATAGACCAGCTCAGGTTCATCGTTCTACACAGGGTGCATCGCCCTTCTTCGCTACTGTACTGTTCGTGGGAGGACGTCATGCTCATGCATGTCAATAACTTCACCAATTCGACACTATGATGATTGGATTCTGGGCTGGCCTGTTCGCTACATCTTTGTGCTTCACCGGTTTGCATTCTCGTGCCCAAGAAATCCGAAGCGTGTTTGACGCGCTAGAATGCTAGATTGAGCCATGTTTCAGCGCTTATGCCTACTGGCATGAATGAATATGCTGGAACCCCAGGTGGCCACATATTTGCTGACGAAGTCAGAAACGAACTAGTCCCATTTGGCGTGGACGGAGGAGGCATGCCATGGTCCGAGCTCTGAAATATCCGCAGTCTTGTGGCCTAGGTTCATTGAACCTGGCCTAGTTAGATTCTGTTATGTGGCCGCGAGGACGGGGAGGTTCAACGTACCTCTGTGACGTCTGTGGTGAAGCCAGACTTGAGTTCCTTGCTTTTGTTAAGGGTGTGTTTAGATTGTAGGAAAAAACACTGTAGCATAAGAAAAACACTGTAGCATTCGTTGGGAAACGTGTTTTGTGAGGGAGGAATAGTGAAAAGTTGAAATGAATAGTGAAAAGTTGGAATGAATAGGAAATAGTTGGGAATCTGAACATGGCCTAAACGTTGAAGCCCTTTAAGTGTTCCTTGGGAAGGAACAAGGACTGTGCATCAATGCTATTCCTACGTCATGGCACGCACATATAGGCCATGTTCAGATTCACTTCTAATCTGAACACAACCATAGCCTGTGCTGGAGCAATGCTGGGAAAAATAGAAGAATGGAATACTGTGCCCACACCCTTTTTATTATGTTTTTCTGAAAACGCTGCCATAATATAATAATAAGTAATAAAATCAATATACCCAGCATTTAAATGTTGTCTAAAATGTATTTTTAGCTTCTAGACTTTCAATCACAACTTATGAGTAATTAATGATAATAAGACTATTTCTCATGACGACATCTGAGCTCAAAGCTTTGCCTGAATAAGACTATTTCTAATGATGATAAGGCTATTTGCCTTAATTTTACTAGAAATGTGAAGCTTTGAGCTGGAAACGGATTTGAGGAAGCAGCAACGAAGTAGTGCAGTTCAATAACGGCACACAAATAAAGGAGTGCGTATCTTTGTAATCGTAGTCTCTGGTAGAAGTACAGTTTTCAATTTGTTTGCGAGCATGAAAGCACACACGATGTGATTAGTTTCAACGTATCTGTACACTCTGAACCTAGTAACATACCACAGTCCAGATCAACAGCGAAGCCTTCAAACTCCGAACGTTCCTTTCAGATTATCCGCTCAATTTAAAAACCGAAAAGCGTAGCGTGCGATGGTGCAAGTCGATGTCGAAGCCCAACTTTGATATTGGGAAGCACATTTTTGGATAGATATTGTGATCCACTGCTACATAAAACTTGTCAGACGTAAGCACAAACGTTTCCATCCGTTTCAAACATTTTTATTAAAAAATACTACCTTTTACGCTTTGTATGTCTACCACGCTGGACCCATCTGACATGGACTCAGCTAATGCACGGCGACTGCAGCTAAAATAGAAAATTCATCAACTAAAAAAACAGAAAAATCATGGCGACTGACTGGTTAGGCCCACTTCTAGTCACCCATGACGACCACGGCGGCCCGAGGGCCCAAGAGGAGGCGCCCGCCGCCGCCCGGGCAGCCAGCCCACGCCCGGCACGTGCCCCTCTTCCCGGCCCGATGGCTACCGCACCCCACCGTCTCCGGCCGGTTCCCCGTCCAGGTTCTTCCTCCGTCGTCACATTCCCCCAATCCCCACAACCACATCTCAGGCGACCACATCGCAGCAACACCACCACCAACCCTTCATCAATTGGAGCACGGCGCCATTCCCCTTCTCCTTCCTCAGCTGCTACCCTCCGCCTCCTCAATTCAATTCCAACGCGTCGTCTCGTGCTTCCCGATTCCCATTTCCCAGAGCCCGGATCGATCCCCAGAGGCTCATGGTGTTCTCCGCCGCCGCGTCGCCTCTCGTAGCCACCACCGCCCCCGCTGCGCCTGCCTTCGCTCCTGCTGCTGCCGTGTTGGTTGTTGTTGTTGTTGTTGACGAATTAGCTAGCTAGGGTTTGTGATTTCGCGCCGATCGGTTGGGGGAATTGGTAAGGGGATGGATCTCTCGCGGCCTGCGTCGTCGGACCTCTCGCTCGGGCTCCACTCTCACGGGCCCTCCCACGCCCACGCCCGTGTGCACGCGGTTGCCGCGCCGCTGCGGCTGTTCGATGACTCGGAGGACGCCAAGCCGGAGCGTCTCGAGGGCGGCGAAGCAGACGAGGAGAGGGAGGACGAGGGGGACCAGCACTTCTCCCTCCTCGGCCACTCGCTCTGCGTCAAGCGCCCGCGCCGCTTGGTCAACGGCGGTGGGGGCGGCGGAGGGGATACCTCCTCCTGCTCCTCCTCGTCCGCGGCGCTGCGCCCCGCGAAGCGGCATGCAACGGGGGAGGGCAGCGGCCCGGATCTGGAGACCCGCCGCGCCGCGGTCCGCGCCTGGGGCAACCAGCCGCTGGCGGAGGCCGACCCGGACGTGCACGCGCTCATGGAGCGCGAGCTCGACCGCCAGGTGCGGGGCATCGAGCTCATCGCGTCGGAGAACTTCGTCTGCCGCGCGGTGCTCGACGCGCTCGGCAGCCACCTGACTAACAAGTACTCCGAGGGGCTTCCGGGTGCTCGCTATTACGGTGGAAACCAGCACATCGATGCCATCGAGCGGCTCTGCCACGAGCGCGCCCTCACTGCATTTGGTCTCGACCCTGCCTGCTGGGGCGTCAATGTCCAGCCTTACTCGTGCACCTCCGCCAATTTGGCTGTCTACACGGGGCTACTTCAACCCAATGACCGCATCATGGGGCTGGAGCCGCCGTCAGGCGGCCATGTTAGCCACGGTTACTATACGCCGAGTGGGAAGAAGGTGTCAGGCGCCTCTATTTTCTTCGAGAGCTTGTCATACAAGGTGAACCCACAGACTGGATATATTGATTATGACAAGGTTGAGGAGCGGGCAATGGATTTCCACCCAAAATTCTCATCTGTGGTGGGAGCTCATATCCCAGGGAGTGGGACTTTGCACGGATGAGATTGATCGCTGATAAGTGTGGTGCGGTGCTTATGTGTGACATGGCGCATATAAGTGGGCTTGTTGCAGCAAAGGTACATGACTACAATTAATGACACCTTACAATTTTTTTTCATTATATCCTGCTTCACAATGCGCAGAACAGTACTAAGCGTTAGGCCTACATTTTGTAATCTTACAGTTAGTATGCCTGTATCCTGCTTCACATCATGCACTGTTGTACTAAATATACATCTTAGCGTTGTTACTTGTGTGGTTGCTTGGATGTAGAGCTAAAGAACTTATTGCAAGCTTTCTACCAGCTGCCCTTGAGTTATAGTATCCATAGGTTTCTGTCTTTTTCCATGTCTAGTTAGCATTCCTTGTGAAATTTTCTGTATATTTATTAATAATCTACTTGAAAATTAAGTACAGAAAACTAGATTGCCTTGTGATGATTGCTTGGAACCTAGAGAAATACGTCTCTCCACTTATATATATGTGAATCCAAGGGAAATCCTAGTTGTGAAGGTCATTAAGCTTGATAAGCACAGTAGAGCACAAGGTTCCTCTTCTTTAGGTTCATAAAATTATGTATTAACCTACCTTGTACGCTTTAAAAGTTAAAACAAACATCCTCTGTTGGATGGAGGTCACTTTCTTTGTCTTTTACCCTGTGGTTGGTCTTTTGCTAATTTTAGGACTTGCATTGTTACAGTCGTCCATGACCTCTTTGCTCACATGGATAAGACCACATACATAGACACAATACTAATTGACGAGGTCTATTACTTGTAACTTTGGACTTGGCGTTATGCATGAAACAGCTAAATGAATTTTATTTTTCAATTACCATGCAATGATATAAATATGAAACATACAGTACAGAGCTATGGACCTCTTTACAGAGAAAACAGAAAATGATAGAAATATAAAAAGTCAAAACTTAACCTTGTAGACCCGGCCCACCAAGGAATCACCGCCCCATCTGTTCCTCTCTGCCCTCCTTGCGCACGCACATCCGCACTGGCAGCACTCCAGCATGTTGCTGCCTGCCGCACTCCACCACATTAGTCCCACCTCGCCCATGAATCCATTGCCTGCGCGCGCACAAGCTATAAAGCAAGCCTAGCGGGTGGCGGACTGAAGCAGGAAGTGCGGTCTGCTGGTTGTGCTGTGGCCAAGTCGAGATGACATATGGGCCGAATGTTTGTTGGGCCTAATACGGGAAATCCTGACGAGAATGTTCCCGGATAAAAACGGGAACCGTGTATATGGTCAGGAAACTTGCTCAACCGCTACCGCTCCTGTATTCGCCGGATTGATCCGGTTTTTTTTTTCCTGTTTCCTGTTTTTTCCTGTTAATGTGGTATACGCACGGTTTATACGGGATACGGTCGGGACGGGATTTTCCCGTCCCGTTTTCATCCCTACTTCCCAGAATGTGTTCAGCGTGTCTCGCTGCGTCCAGCCTTTGGTTCAACACTTGGCATTTGAAGTCAAGGTAATTTCAGATGCATTTTGAACCATGGAAATCGATGGGTCGGGCGTGGCGCTACAATCTCCGATGATCAGATAGCCACATAATCAACTACTGGTGACCAATTGCATTTTCGATGTAGCACAAGCTAAAGATCATATGATTGACTGTATGCCCCTGATTAACTGATTTCAAGGCTTTGGAGCCCAACGAATTTTACCATTGACGTGGCCAAGTGGCATAACGTAATGCTTCTTTTTTTTTATTATCTGTGTGTAGAAAATACAAAATATGAACACTAATGTTCCAGTACACGAATGTATTAAAATTAACCTGGGTATAAAAAATGCAATCTAAAATATATTATATTTTGCAAGTAAAAAATATACTACTATAATTGCATATTTGATGGTCATCTTAGATATGTAATTAAATTACCTACCGTTCTATGGTACCTGTCGATCATTCTAAAAGGCCTACTCTTTTATAGTATATAATATATGTGTGTGTGTGTGTATATGTGTGTGTGTGTATATATATTATGTATGTGGTGTGTGTATATATATATGCACACACATATATATACACACACACACCATATATATATATATAACCCCGCTGTTAATATGTGTGTGGTGTATATATATTGTGTGTGGTGTATATATATGTGTATGTGTGTGTGTGTGTGGTGTGTGTGTATGTACCCCCTGTTAATATGTGTGTCAATGTGTCACCATGTAAACCGCGTATAAATGTATGAGGGAGCCAGGAGGCGATGAACATCTCCTTTTTGAAACACAATCATATATATCCTTTCAAATAACTAGCAGAGACGCACGTGCGCTACGCACGTGTTTCTAAAAACAACAATATTATAAAAAAATTATTTATGCATAGGTCAAGATTTTGACTATATACTCATATCTCCTGTTCGGTTGACGTAAAAACCTAACTATATGTGAAAGTTGCTTGACGTTAGGCGAAGTCAAACTCTCCCGATGTATTAAGATTATAAAATATGTAAACATAAGTAAATAGACAAAATTAATCGTGCATGACACATATAAGAGGCTTTAATAGGTTCAATTTATGTGATTTACTCGGCCAACGATTTCCTCTTATATTTTTAAAGGACGGCATGTATTCTTATAAGATCAGTCACACACAAAATGTTTCAACATCCATAAACAAGTCTACGATCCTAATCCTCATGTAATTGGCCTTTCATAAACCCACATGTCCCATCCTATACGGTTAGCATAGATTAAGGAATATTATATTATTCTATCTATAAATTTTGGGTTAGTACTTGCATATCATTGGCTTGCATATTATATATAACAATAGTGTTTTGGCACGTGTGAACTATGCTTATTAAAAGTAATAAAATAAAAAATACTAATTTATAATAATTACATTCAATCAATAATGTAATAATGTAGAGCTAGAATTTCATATTCTAATTAAAAAAAAGCCATATAAAGTCTTAATTATAATTTTTTGGGAATAGTCTCAGATTATAATATAAAGTCAAGACGATTACAGGAAGAAGATAGTACTCACATATATTTTTTCCACTTTTAACATTTTGTATCATGACCATTTGGCTATGGACATTGGCTTGAATAAGTTTGTTGTGTAAAGAATCTGCTGTCTCGGGGGTGTTTGGCAATCCTGATCATAGCCACACAATTGAGGCGCATCTTCTCGATATCTTAAAGTCAAGACAATGGATGATCTTGGTTGGGAGGAGGATGTCTGTAACACAGTAAACCATATATATGAGTGTAACAAAATATATACGAGTAGGTGGATCTACCAGAAAGAAAGAATATGTATACATGTTTTACCTGATTGCTTGCAAGAACTTCTTGCGGGTTATGAGTAAATTCATACCCTACCCTAATACCGGATAGCCTAGCTGGTTTCTGCAAGTAAGTTTCGGCCGACCGATGTGTTAGTTTATATATACTATTTACTTTCATGTGATCTCAAATTTGAAACCTGGTTCTCGTGATGAAGATGCAGATTGGCTGCATAGACGAACTCCAGCCTCTGGCGAACCTCAACCTGCAAGGCATGGATGGCGGCAGGAGATGACCGTGGATGGTGGCCAAGTAGGCGATGCGGCGGTCGACGCTGGGATCAGCAGGTGAATCCGATCATGCAGACGCCAACGTTGCAGGCATGGACAAGCGCACACGACAGACGTGATCCTCCTAGCGCCGCGACGGGCGCGATGGAGGCGTGGCGATAGTAGGTAGTTGGAGGAGAGTGCTGGTCCTGACGCTTGATAACGGGAGGCCTCCAGCTTGGCCACCGCCTCCTTGTTAATGACGTGTAGTCCTGAAAGGCATGGAATGATGCAAAAAAGTGCCCTACGTCAAACAAGGAGACCAGGACTGCTATAAAAATCACGCGCGCCTCTCCTCTTTGCATCCGACTGTGGCGGGGAACCGGCCCCACGGCACCGCCGCCTGGGCCTGGGCCTGTATGAAATGCGACGGCGGTGATCCTTAGAGCAAAGGCTGAGGCGCAATTATGGAAAGGCCACGGGCAATCCTCCATCCACTTCGTCGTCCACAAATAGCGTCGTAGAGAGTTTTATTTTATTTTTGCCCATGGAGAGATTATTTCTGCATTAGAGAGAAGATCAGGGGACTTTCTATTTCTCTCGTCATTGGAATGCATGGAATGGTGCATTTTATTTTCTTTTCAGTAGCACATCTTTTATTTCCTTTTTAGTAGCACACCTTTTATTTCCTTTTAACACCACATCTTTTATCTTCCCTTAATAGCACCTCCATTTATTTCCTTTATTTCTCGCCCTTGATATAAGGGGTTTTGCATTTTTCTTGTCATTGGGATGGGATGTAATGAGAGCAGGGGGGAATGTTTCCTATTTTACTTCTACAATTGGGTTTATTTTTTGGTGAAAAAAATTTGGGGATGAGGAGGTGGGAGAGGAATTTTTTAACTGAGTGAGGACGACCAAATCAATCTCCCCCTCCTTTGGTCGTCATAGGCCACCATTCAGCCCTGATAGGTGGGTCGCGTTGTGAGAGGTAAAGGGGTGTGTTTGTGGGTGAGAATTGTTCCTTAATTTGTTGAATCCTTTATAGTATTAGATAATAAACAACCATGTTGATAACCAAACGTACTGTACAGTGTTTTTAGAGGAAATCAAACATACATTTTTTTTGGGGAATATCAAACATACATGTATACGCGCGCAGATCCTTAAACACCAATTTGGCCCAAATTAAAACAAAAACGGGACTCTCCTCCCGTGCTGAGCCAAGCGGGCTTACTTGTGACCCACCCCAAACGGGCTCTCTGTTGCAGCCCAACAAACAATTTCCACCCCACTAGGCCTGGATGCTGTTCTAAAAAAAAAATCCTTTCGACATCCCGCCGAGTCTGACTGACTTTCTTCCCGCACCAATAAAACCAGGTGTCCCAAAAAAAAACCTATAAAACCAGGTATTTGACAAATCTTATCTATCTAATCCGTTTATTTTTATCTCCCGCCTGATTTTGAAGATGAGTGGAGCCCGCATATTAGAGTGGGCCCCACATACATTCTCCTCTTCTTAGCACCTCTCTTTATAAGGCAACAGAGTTTAGGTGTTACAAACGCCACCAGCGCGAGATTAATTAGCCAAACATATTGACCTAGGGTAGAAGTAGATAGAGCTTCGCGCTAGCGCACGAGCATCAACATGAGAGACCCTACCCTCATGAACAAACTCCGTATAATATAAAGTCGCAGCTCTTGCCTTGATTTCCTGGACAATAATGCCCATAAATACACATACCTGGACCTCGCAGGCTCTTAATCACATTTGCGCTATCGCACGCTAGCCTGAACCTCCTACATGGCTAGATCACTTGCAAGCAATAGCCCCTCTTTACATGCTATTGCCTCAACAGTCTCGGCATCAGTAATACCTTCAAAACCAACTGCCGAAGCTCCCATGAAATTTCCGGCTACGTCCCTTGCTATCACCACAGCCGAGACAACTCTGGTATTCTTTGATAAGGCCGCATCAACATTGATCTTCTGCAAGCCAGGTGGCGGTGGAATTCCAGCGAGGTGGAACCACAGTCGAAGGAGTCCTGACAACTTTCAGCGGTATAGTCAACTGCAGCTCGGAGAATGAACTTTGAAACAAAACTATGAGTAGAGAGGGGCTCTGAAAAATATTCTCATAAATCGCCTTCCTCCGTGCATACCAGATGGCCCAAAGTGTAACAGCCACCCTTGCGAGTTCATCTTGAGAGAGGGAGGACATCATCGAGACAAGCCAACTCTTTGCATCTTGTGCAGAATTTTGGACACACATGTTCTGTAACCGGCTTCGTCTTCCAGAGCCCAAACACGCCTCGCCATATTACACTCAATCAAGGAGTGCCTCCACGAGGCCCACTGCACCATATATTGAACAAAAGTTATTGTTCCGCCATATGTCTGTGATTTAAAACTTCTCCTGCCTCCTCTCGGTTCTACCTTCAACCTTCCCTCGTCACCGGGGCCGAAAGTGTTCGGTCCTTTAGGCCCATAAGCCCATGCCCCCACGCGGCTTCTGACGCTGCCGCGGTCTCGCTGCCGCCTGCCGCTGCCCCGGGCCACCTCGCCGTGCCGGCGTGCCGCCAAAATTTCCGCCGCCTCGTCTCGATCGGGCAAGCGAAGGGACTACGGCCTAAGGGCCGCGGCGGCGGAGCAGTGCGAATCTATCTCCAGGTTTCAACTGATTCTCCCCGCTTGTGCTAACACGCCGCTTGCCGCCCAGCCGAATTCCGCTCCCGCTTTGACTCATCCCAGGTACCAAAATTTCCCTGCAATTCCGTCCCCATAGTTCGTGTGATTCCTCGAAATATCTGGTTCTCTTATTTTGCGAGTCGATCGATGATGGAACTACCAATATGAGGTTTGTGCCTTTGCGTTCGATGCTTCTGCAATATTGTGGCCTCTGGTCTAGTGATGAAATGCGATACTGAAGAAATTCTATCTGTAGCATTTAGGTTTTCATCTCGACCAAACCACATTCAATGGGATCTATGCGTACTTACATAGTCTCTTAGTGGCTATTCAAATCAATATGTTTGATATGAACATGGTTTTTTATTATTTAAAAAGGATATCATTGTATGACAATCGCGGAGAACACGTGCACGGTGCATCATCATATAGTAGGTAGGGTAAACTAATTCCAGGATGAATTTTGGTACGTCTGTTGTCAATCCACGTGAGAGGAGCCAAGTCGTGGTGCAACCGTGCAAGTGAAACTTTTCATGACATGTGACATGTCCTGAGTAAGCACTACACCTTTTCTTTTTTATCTACATATTCAGATAAATCTTGGAAGTCATATCGTGAGCAGGAGACATAAATCAGTCATTGTTCTCTTTACAAAATTCTGCGAAGTTCAGTTGATTTGGCCAGGGTTATACCCGTGAAATGCTACTAACTTAAACTTAAACTAGTGCGGAAGGGCTCCAGAATTTGTTATTGGACATATTGTTATTTGCTTTATTCAGTTGTATGACCTGCATCCTTTATGTGATGTCGTTTTCATCTACATGTCACTTGCATTTCAATCAAAACAAGGACACTATGCTGATCTACAGTTGACTAAACATTTAGCCTCCATTTTTCCAGTGACTAAATATTGGTTTAGTTTCCTCTGTATCTGCTTTTGTTTTCTAGACTGATGAAATCAGAGAGCACGCAATTTGTTTACACGCTCAACTTTTATTTAGCATGTATACATGCAAGTTTCATGAAAGGCAAATACCTTTCTGACCCATTAAATAATGTACGAGCTTGCATTTTCATTCTCTAATGGATCAATAGCTTATATGCTCTTGGAAATTTGGATACATTGCTTCTGACTCAAGCTACATGACATAAAGTTTTACCATATATGCATCAAGATAAACAGGCTACACCATAGCGATTGTATTGTTAATATCAGTTATATTCCCTTGAAGGAAATAATTGATGAAGCACATTTACCGAGTGAAAGGGGCCATCATTATCCCCTTTCTTTTCTCTATTGACAAGTAGGGACCATTCATTTGTCCTAGCTCATGGAAAGGGATCCAATCTTGCGCCGAAAGATCAAGTGGTAGATCCTACTTCTATTGTAACATGGTCTCAAATTTAACAGTTACTTTGGATTCCTTTTGCTGACACAGATAACTGAATTGACTCAGATGCATCTTTGACCCCAAGGTAGGACAGTTACTTCAGATTCATCCATCTGAAGTATGGTTAGCATGATTTTTAGATAAGCTTATTAGCCCCTGATCTTAAGCCGGATCACACTTTATTTGAGGAAAATACAACACCACCTTTTAAGGAATAAAAATCATATGCGTATTTTCTTCATTCAGTTTGGTGCTTAACACACAAATAAGAAAATCAAATCATTATATGCTGATTTTTTGGGACAAAAAATTACAATGGCCCTGTTCGGCTGGCTGCAGAGCAGCCAGCCGAACAAGCCCAATATTGGTGATAGAAAAAAGTTCTATGCTTTGGAGAGGCATCTTATATATCTATTCATTCTCAGACAAGCTTATGCATATTTTTATTTCTTTCAGTTTGCTGCTGTACCTATTCCTCCTTATCTAAAGCAGTATGGAAGATATCCTGTATCGGATCTTCAACTTTACTCTCATTTTATTAATATAAACAGAAAACATTTCTTTATTACTTACATCTCATGAATCCTGCTTGCACCATGTAGGAATACAGCTATTACAGAAAGAATGCTTCAATTGACATCTATAAGCTTATATAACTAGAACTTCAATGAACCTTCCATGCTGTTTCATATACCATGTCGTCTTTATCTTTCCTTTTTCATTCCATTATTTTTAGACGACATGATGTTTCAGGAACAATATTAACATTGTTTTCATTTCTGTCATAAAATAGAATTTTATTCTCTATGCAACAAACTTACGGGCGTTCAAATATAATAGAAGTGAGTACAGTTATTAAATTATTGAGGATGGAGCCATACATAAGAGGTTAGCCAGTGAGGTTAGTATGTTACTATGATTATTCCTTTATCCTTCCTTAGACAACATAATCAGAGCCATCTCAACATCTTCCTCTTGTAATGGAACAACCAGCAAGCTAATAAAGTAGCTGCCCTCAATAAATCACTTATTATATAACTACGACCTGTATGGGTGTAATAGAGTATGTAGGGGGAGGAGGTTGCTAAATTAAACTCTTTCATGTTAGCTTCAGAAAAGCTAAGCAACATCACAATCGATCTTAGTGACTGTCCCTGTCATGCAATAAACAATGAGCCCTTTCTCAGATTTCTTGAGTACTTTAACATGACAGTGTTGGCTGTCTAGCTCTTGTCCTAGGCGCAGGTAATACTTGTCTACGAATTAAACTGACTCAGCTGTGTTGACGGCATGTGCATCAACCTGTGATTGTTTGACGTTTTGTAAAGCGCCTATCTAACAGAACCGTAGTCGGGCAGGGATATTCTCACCACTTTACAGCCATAATCATGGCTTTTATATGGAATTTGTGTAGCTCGCGTGTTCTTTTTTATTTGTGTGTAGAGCTTATCTTGTTGTACACATTCTTGTCTGCGGGGGGTTCTTGTTATAAGTTTCAGGGCCAAATGACAGGACATACTCGTTCTCAGAAAAAAAAAGCATATCTGCTTGTCACATCTTTTCGAAATTTATTGTATTTTGATACATTTTCTTGAAATTAAATACTGGTTACAACATTCTCATTTCATATTGATCCACTGAAGTTTGGTTGCAGAAAGCAAGCAAGCTACTACTGCCTAACAGTCTATACCCAACAGTGTTTAGCCGTCCCTACAAGCAACATGAATTGCCCCCCTAGTTTTAGCGATCTAGTAAAGAGAAAATATATAGGCATTAGCAGTTCCCTTTATCCTGTAAAATTTAGTTGTCCCTACAAGGCTACAAATACCATATAGTGCGTTGCAGGGAAACAAGGAAGTTTGATACTATCAAATGAAAGAAGTCCATTAATCAAACCAACTTTCTATTTCTAAAAATGTTTTCATTAGTTGTCACATTTTTACTTCGTTTGGTACAAGACAAGGTGATCATACTTGTGGCCATTCAGTGAAACTTCTGTAAAACAAGTTATGCTTGCTTTCCACAGTGCTATCCTGTACTTGCTCACTCTACAGAAGGTGGCCACCATAGTTGTAACGTCCACTTTTCAATTCTCTGCAATGTCACTGCTGATGTATTCTTGGTTGAAAATTGTTTTCCACATAAGGATTTCTTGTCCATATCTGTACTTCTATAGGAGCCCTCTTACCCTATTCATTCTTCTATTCTAGTCAGTGACAGTAGCCACACAGGGTGCATTCTAATTTGTGACAGTGTCCGTCTATTCTAATTTTATCATGGGTTGATCTTACTTTTAACATGCATGCCTTTATGGTGCTTTTGTTACTGTTGAGAATATTTTTTCTATGTACTGCAAAGACATGCAGCTTTCCTGCATATTCTAGGATATCTATTAGAGAGTATGTTTATAGCTGGTTATAACAAGTGACTTGCAACACAATATGCTTACTTCTGAATGACGCTAATGTTCCATTCACACAGGTGTTAGGTGTTGGATTCCATTTGAAACTTGAAATTTAGCTTTTACAGGAAGGCACAGGATATATGCCTCCGAGTATGTCATGTATTTACAAGCTGTCTATGAGGTGAGTGTGATCGGTATACATATTATGTATTTAAATTGCTTGATTATTATTAATATTCACTTATCTCCTCTCCAATTTCATTTTAATTAAGGTATTTCATTTCAAGCGCTAACAGCGTGATCATCTTCCTTTCTCTTGGTTTAGTATACCTTCTGAATTGAAAATACAGAACAGAGTTAGTAAACAACTGTACTAGGACCATAACAACTCGTTGAAATATCAAATTGCATTTGCTGGCATGGGTTGACTCAACACATGAAATTTAGCGTGGAGAAATTTTCTGTCCGACGCCAACTGTCAGTGCAGATGAGATGACCTTTATCCCATCAAGTCATCATTATAAACATGCCTATAACTGAGCTACGCAGAGGTTAGGTAACCAAAGCTACATTGACTTCTCAGTATATGCACAAGTTCCTTTATGGCTTGTACTATGAAATTACCACCTTGACTATTCTTAGGCATGCATTATTATACTGTTTCTTTCTAACTATTAGTTGACGTGCTTGGCCTTGATGGTATAATGATCCTAATCATCATACAAACTGAGTGTTTCTTGCTTGAACATATATACTTATTTTTGTAGAAAAGATACGCACATATATTCACATAGATCATGTGCAATTAATTAATTTCTTGTAATTGATCCATCTATTACTTTGAATTACCAGAAAATCTTTTTTCTAAGATTATCTGGTTCTTCCTGAACATGCCTTCAGAAATATGTGATTCACATACAACAAGCAGAAAACTACCGTGGAATCAATTAACATCACTTGCATATAGAGATATCTCCTTGGGGGCCTTTACTGTTTTTAGAAGCACCTCCCATGCATGCTTTACTACTTCTTAATAAGCTTTGAGGTTAAGGTGTGCATGTGCTAATCCCTATCTTTTTCGGGACCGTGCAATTGCACGTATTTCATTAAGGAGAAGAGGGAGTTAATACAAAGGTTTGCAAGTCATCAAGAGTTGATGACCTACAACGCTGCAGCGTCGCTGCAGGGGTTTTACATGAGGATTACATATGAGCTACTGTGCGACCGAGGTTTGTGTGAGTGCCCTGTTGAAGCTGCAGCTGCCGCTGTTGTCCTGTCTGGCCATGGATATCAGTTGCAAACGGTGGGATGGGAATCGAGCCTGTGTCCAGTCAGATGCTTGCTCTTGTATGTGACGCTGGAGATGCCATACCGAGCGCGCCTCAACTGCAGGGACAGCCTCATGAAGCGCACAGACAGACTATATGATCAGGCACTTACGGGGTGAGAACATCTTCATTTCTACGTGGCAGGTTTGTAGAATTGCTAACTTTTGTTTTACTTGGAATGAATATTTCAGAAATAATTTTGCAAAACACACCAGCAACATAATTCTAATATTCAAACCACTCACCCTAAAACTTGTAATATCTTTCTTATACCATGATTCAAATTTAGGCCTAACAGTATGTTAATTTCTGCATTTATGCAAGAATACATAAGGGACACCGATGTGAACATATTAATTAATTGACCTGTTAACTCTAGAAAAACGTGTGGTGCCAGTGATGGGCAAGTCTCATTATTTGTTGAGCTGACATTTTCCTTGTTTGTAGGGAAAAAAAAAATCATAAATACATTTTAGATAGTACAGTGTATAGAGAAACAAAATTGCGCCAGTGACGTCTAATCATTACGGCATAAGTCAAGCCGTGATTATAACTTTATCGGTGATTATAATTGTGTATTAGCAAGTGCAGTTGCCATTTCCAGTCTGAACTCTGGAAGTGCAACGAAGCATGGAATCAAACAAGTGATATAGAAGCAACCTTTTTTATCATTTCTTATAGCGGCCATGGAATGAAGTGGCACTTTCTTCATTTCACACTCCCAACTTCAAATATAATTTGTCAATGCAAAGAAGTACTGACACCACTTGAGTAGCTTTATGGTGATGTTCCCTTAGATCAATGTTGTCCCACTCAGAGGAAAAAAATCATCACTGCCAAAATGCCTAGAGGATTTAGTACAGGTTAGAGAACTATGAACATATGTGATTTCTAACCCATATTTATCATGCACGCAGAAAACGTGTAAATTTATAACTACAGGCTCTAAGTACCAACTTCCTCTTAACTTTGAGTTTGAAAAAAGAGGATAGAAGGATATATTGTCTCTGTGCCTTATCACTTCCTTATTATCACATGAAGTGCAGACCATGTCTTACACACCAAAATTAGGCAAACCTTGTAGATTCTGTAAATAAACAGTGTCTATGGCATAAGAGACAGACACTGTTTCTAGCCTCGAGGTCAGCGTCAGCACTAGGTACAAAATTACAAATACTAGGGGGTGTTTAGTTGGGAGGAAAAAGTACTTTTTCTAGATGAATAGTGTGTTGGGAAGCGTGTTTTGTGAGGAGGATGAGTAGGATGAATAGTGAAAAAAAGGACTTTTGGGTGGAAGGGTCTCAGCGTCATCACTAGGTACAAAATTACAAATACTGGATAGGCACCAGATAAATTAACAGAACAATGCAATCGGTACAAAACAAAATGGTAAAAATTTCTGTGTGAAGCAGTAGGCCGAATGGAGGAAGGAAGTCATAGAAAGACTCCTGAAAACCATGCATCTCTCTCATTTAGGAGTCTATTACTATTCAAAGAAACCCGGATATTTCACCATTCCCAATGAATGCTAGTACAAATTTACACGACAATCATGCATGTACATTAAAACATAAACCAGTGACTACTTCATCCCAAGGTTTGCTGATTCGTCAACAAGACAGTACTGCTGCATCCCTTGGGAACTCGAGGCCACAGCATTATTAGGGCAAACCAATGGGCTCAACTCACTCCACCTCAGGCTCTGATCAGCACCCATACCAAAGAAGCAATCTAGACCATCCAGCTTAACCTGATTGAAGTGGAAGGTTTGGTCCAATTCCAGCGCCGGCAGTGCGCTGGAAGCCTGCATGCCACCTTCATTAAGTGATGTGGTGCCTACCGTGCATGATGGAGGCACAAGGCTTGGACGTCCCTCGTACATCGGAGGAGTGCACTGCGGAAGTGGCAGGGTTGCGAAAGGCCCAGCTCCTAGTTTGTACAGAAGCTTCCGGATTGACTCATCTACCTCGTCTCCTATGCGGTGGCCTTCCATTGTGGTGCCTGGTACTGGTGGCACCGGCAAGGCCATGGCTTGGTGGTGCCAATTGTAAGTAACCGCAGGCATGCCACTGCTTCCAGTCGCGTCCCCGGCTGCTGCTTCTTGCTTCATCCCGTTGCTTTCTGTTGCCTGTCGCATGAACTGCTGCTGCTGCCTCTGATCCTTGCGGGACTGCTTGCCGAAGAGCTTCTTCTTGAGCCTCGTGTTCCAGTAGTTCTTTATGTCATTATCCGTCCTTCCCGGCAGTTGCGCCGCTATTATCGACCACCTACGACCGCAGCATGCATGGTCTGTTCAGATCATAGATTCTACTGTACCCATGTGCTTGACTACCAGTTTTCAGCTAATTCGACAGTTGATTTGATCAAAGAAGGCGCTAGGCCGGTTAGACCTATGCTGAACTTTTACCTGCTGCCTATGCTGACGTAGAGGCTAAGGATTATCCTGTCCTCCTCCTCCGAGAATCCACCATGCCTGATGTTTGGCCGGAGGTAGTTCAGCCACCGGAGGCGGCAACTCTTGCCGCACCTCTTCAGACCTGCACAAGCACCACATACACAACACAAGCACGCTCAATTTATTAGCCTCCTCTTCTACTACTACTGATTAGCATGGCGATCGTTTTGGGAACATACCAATCTTCTGCGGCAGGGCTATCCAGTTGCCGCCGGTGCCGTTCTGCTCGATGTAGGACTTGAGCTTGGCGTCCTCCTCCGGTGACCAAGGGCCCTTCTTCACGCTAGCTTTGTCGCAGCATGGAGCTCTCCCCATGGCGGCTTCGTTTCTCCCCCTTTCAAGCTCTGGGGCTCTCTTTGTGAGGGGTGGAAGAAGTGTTGATTAGGGCCTAAACTTAGTCATGATGACGGTCTGGGCGGTGTGTTTATGTGCTGAAAAGGGAGGGCTGAGAGGTGTATTATTGGCATGGAAAAAGGTGGCTGCTGTGAGAGTAATAAAATACTGTTTAAATCGGCGGTGGTGTGATCTGGGCTGCTCTCTTTCTAATTGTTGTTTCTCTTGGATTAGAATCTCCATCATGCAGCCATCAGCAGTCGACGCAAACCTTTTCCTGAACCCGGTCTTTGTGCACCCTATAGACTGTAGTTTGTTTATCTGATCTGATCTGCATAGATGACTAAACACAAGATTCAAGGATCTCATTGGATATATTACAGCTTTTATTCTATTGTTTGAGCTGTGTACTAATCTTGTGCATATATGCTTAGACAGTAGCCAGTGATAGTCTGTAAAACCATATTGTACCTTCCCCCCTCGTACGTACAGTCCTGTGTGCCACAATATTAAAACGGCAAAACAATTTGAGTCCAAAACACACAACGCATGCTGCAAAGAAAGAACAAAGCTAGATGTTACAGAAAAGACACGCCTAATAAAAAGTTACATACTGATTGCCCATGGAATGTTTTAATTATGGACACAATACATATTTTGCATCGTGGAAAGAAATGAAGCATCACAGGTTTTATTTGTTGGAGAGCCGTTGTTATTGTTGTTGTTGTTCTTCTTCTTCTTCTTCTTATTATTATTATTATTATTATTATTATTATTATTATTATATGCTTTATATGATGTAGATCTCTAATATACAAATGTTGTCATCTTCATCTGCTCAATATGATTGTTGCAAGTTCTCATATGCTGGTGTTAACTTCAGCAATTGATCTGATGACAGGACCTTCAGGTTGCACCTTCTGAAACTCCTGGACCATGTCGACATCAGTTCAGTTCAAACTTGCTCTTTGGAAAGCTGATGAACTATATTATTGGAGTTATTTGATTCCTACTGTGCTTTCCATGGACCAACTCTGTAAGCATTATTCTGACATATTCTGCTTCTTTTTTGTAACTCTATTGAGCTCTACTTTTGGGGAGCACAAGTCAAAGAATTTCCTTGATTTCCAAGTATTTTGAAATATACTCGCATAATAAGCACTTGATTATCATTTTTGCCCCTCAGTCGTTGTCTATGATTCTTGGTGTGGTGATGCATGCTTGTTTTCATCATTGTGACCTTTTGCGTGGCGTGGGGGTATTATAAAATTAGCCATGTGCTATGCGGAAACCATTTTCATTTCTTTTTTTTTTTCTGTTTAGGCATGTTCTTTATGATCTGTTATCTTACAAATTGGTAGGAGGCTATCAAGTCATAAAATATCTTAGTAAAATTCATTCCAAATATTTAGTGATATTATAAATTGATGTCTTTTTTTCTCGAAGATGCAGAAGAACCAAAGGTCATATAAGGAAAAGTGGGTCTGAATTACAACCAAGATGCAAAGATTCTTAAGTTATATCATGCTGCCTTTTTACCTTTCCCATCATGCTGGTTATGCACGTCTCTCATTTCAAACGGACGCGGAAGACTAGTGTTATGTCGTAATATACAGCTAACATGTTTGTGTTTCGCGCATAACAAAAATTAAGCCTGGTAGGCCCTTTATGCACTTAACCCTTTTTTCTTAGGATCTGCAGTGCGACTTTGCTCTTACTAGCTTTATATAATGGCATTCTGGTGAACTGGTAGTGTTTTCTTCAATTACAGTCAGAATAAACTGAACGTCTCCATATATTCAGTTTTCTGTTTAAACTTCAGATTTAAAATATGTTTTAGTGGTTACATGTTTTTTTTTGTATTGAAGCTCAAGGGTGTCATCAACACTTGTCTGTTGAAAAGACGTACAGATTTGTAATCAAAGTAATTTGGGCACGCGAATATGACATTGGATCAAAAGAGAGTACATGCCAGAAGCAATTGCGAAAAAAGTATGTATATATTTGCCATCACCCGTATTCTCAAGAATCTTTGAGAATTTAAAGTAGCTTGTCATGTAGCTGGCGCTCCCTACTGTGCTGGTTTGCTTCATCTTAAAAAAACAAAAGCTGTACTAATTTGCTGGTAAAATTGGCTTGTCTGCAACAGGGAATTGGCCATGGTGATAGAACACTTCACTAGTCACACACAGAGATGCTTTCAGTCAATCAGCATATGAGCAGCTGACTAGATCAAAGTGGCCCATAGTTCAACTGGGCTTCGGTGAATATGGGCCTTTGTCGGTGGGAAGACAGGTTTCTCCAACTGGCTCTACTAGGCTTTTCCAGGTTATGAAGGTTGCAGGGCCCAACTGCTACTGTGCGTGCATTCCAGGTTTTCCCCCCACCAAACTAATGCAATTTTACATATTTCTAGTGTCGGAGTACCAAGTTTCTGCTTAATTTCCCCTTTTCTTCTTTGCACAGTACGGAGTTAGGGCATGCATGCAGCATAACATGGACAGCAGGACGATGAATAATGTTCGTAGTAGGTCTTGTTCACTGTTCTGGAACGGCCATTGCACGTCAGGTAAGATGGATTACCAACTGGTTGGTATCTTCAAGTGCCCTTGCCTTCTTGGGACTTGGAAGTGCTACTTACATAAGGGAAAAAGGCCAAGTGCGTAACTGCCTGTGGGACTTACTGTCTCGCGGCCAATAATTGAGTCCTTGCCATACTACACTGCAGGCGCGTGGGATCCTGCCAGTCGGTTCGGAGCAAAGCAAGCGAAATGATCGGACCATGTAGGGATTCCCTGATTCCACCAGAGAGACTTGACGAGACCAGTCTGGTGGAGTGGTGTGGGAGTCGTCGGCGGGCCAGCAGCATATGCGTGTGATGAGCCGAGCCACGACCGGACGGAGGTGCATGGGCGCCATGCCCAGGTCTGGGGGCTGGCCGTGCCCACGCGCCAGCTCGGTCGACCCCCCGCGATTCGCGCCGAGCTCCGACCCGATTCAGTGTTGGTCAGTTCCCCTACCCGTTTCCCTACTGCATACTGCAGTCCTGCCGTCGTCCCCATGCATGGCAGTATGTCTGTTTTACCGTTACCATATGTTTGGTTGCTTTGCTTTGCTTGCATGCATACTGCAGTCCTATGCGTTCGTCTCTTGCATAGCTTTTACTGTACTCCTTTAATCCTCGCGAGCCTTCACTGTGTTTCTTTAATCCTGGCGCGCGCCTGAGTTTTTACTGTCGCCAGTCCTAAAATTAAAGCTTCTGGGTCTGTTACTAATCTCCTCACATTAAATCCTTGAAGTGAACATTAAAAATCCTTTAGCTACAACCTAGTAGATACCTGGACTGCTGAGAACTGAGCCAGATGGACTCGGTTTCCAGCTCGGCAGCTCCAAGATGCTGAATAGTATATAACTCAGGGTTTAAACACGAAGGCAGTCGGGCTGGCATAAGTTTGCACAGATCTGTAGTATGGCTTGATTATATGGCTCACCACAGAGCCTCATACCGGCATACCCACATCCACATCAGCAGTAGCATGAATACACAGAGTGAGAGTACCCGCATAAAGGGGCTGATTGGTTCAATGCCAAAATTGTGGCATGCTCACATTTTGGCAAGCCAAAACCTTGGCAAAAAAAAGTTGCCAATGTTTTGGTAGAATAGATGTGAGATGTGGGCACCAAACCAAGTGATGGCCAAAGAATTGGCATTGCCCAAGTTTTGGCATGCCAAAATTTAGGTATCGAACCAATCATGCCCAAAATACCCTGGAAAGGACTGAGTACCAACAACAAGACCGACGAGGCCACGTAGCATCAACCATACTACTAGCGTCTAGGGGTACACGAAAGGACGTGATAAGGTGACAAAGGCCTCAAGTCCCATCCGTGCTGTTGCTCGAGATTCTTTGACCATTATATCCTCTGGCTATATTGTGCAGATGAAACATGCACGATCGTGACACTACGAGCCTGCATATTGTAGTACAGGCGTCGGCGCAGATTGTACCTGCACTGAGGCTGTTCGCACGGGTACTCGATGTCGTGCGCTACCCAGGATGCAGTCTCATTTTAGCGCAAAAACGACCGTAGCGGGGGCGCTAAAGGGAGCGCTACCTTTGCGCATCGCCCTCGGAACCCCAAATCGAGCGCACGTAGAGGGAGACGCTACCCACCGACGTGGCGCGGGGCCCGCGTACCCGCGCGCCATCCCAACCGGCGCGTGGAGAGAGAAAGGGGAGGGAGTGGGGCGACGGGAGAGCACAGGCATCCGGGCATGGAGTAGCCGCCGCCGCCACGGGGAGCGAGGTAGGAGGACGAATTGAAGAAAATAAAAGAACCAAATCATCCAAATCGAATCGAGTCGAAGGAAAAAAAAACCAAATCGAAGAAACAAAAGGGCAACTCGATCTGCTCCGGCGAGATCCTTGGTCCCTGCTGCTTGCTCCTCCCGTCGCGGCATCAGTCCTTGCCGAGCTCGAGCTTGAGCAGCAGCAGCTCGAATCGAACTGTCCCGCAGCAGCTCGTCGTAGATCATCGCTGCCATGGCAAGCTCAGCTTGGACGGCGCGCTTGGGCTCGAGGGCTCCGTCGCCGCATCAGCCTCAGCGCCAGAGATCGAGGTCACCGAGTGCATGCCACGCCGCAGGCCACCAGCGCGCAGGAGAAGGAGTTCGGGGAGGAGGAGGCCGACCACCTCGATGCCGAGCAGAGAGAGAAAGCGGAGGCAGGCGGAGGGAGCGGATCTCGCCGCGGGCGGTGGAGAGAGCGGGCGGAGAGACCGAGACGGGCGGCGGAGAGAGCGAGATAGATGGGGAGGGCGAGAGAAAAAAAACGAAGATATCTATGCTCGGTGGAAAAAAAAGCTAGAGAGGAAAGAAGGAAAAAAAAGGAAAAAAATTAAAAGAAGAGAAGGAAAAAAATAGGGAGGCGTACGTGGGAAAAAAAGGAAAACAGAGAGAGGAAAAACAAAAGGAAAGGAAAGAGAAGTGGGTGGTTGGGATGGTTGAATAAAATATAGGTTAGTTGGTATAGGGTATGAGATATAGGGTATGACCGCTGCGGGAGAAGTTAGGATAGGGTATGGAATCTTGATGACCAGACAGGAATATTCCTTTTGGGGAGGGAAAATAAAGTACCACCACTGCGACCAGCCTGAATATATTATATAGTACGGAGTATATATAAATAGCTCTCTGACTGGTTAGCCAAATTAAAACTGTTAGGTGGTTATTAACAGCGACCCCTGATGACTCGTCATTGTACTTCTGTAGTATGTCTTCAGTTTCAGTTTCTGTGTCACCGTCTCTTCTCCTGTTTACTCGTTATATTCTTGTCCAGAGGCTGAGCCCAATGCAAACAAGGATAGGTCGAGCGAGATTGCATAGGCCCTGCAGGCACTTGCCAACTGGGACGGGATGGGGGTGGAGCATCATGTGGCTGCACGGCATGAACTGAGTTTTACTCGCAGTGTGTGTAACCCATCTTTCGACATAGATTTGACAAGACGAGCAGGATAGAGAGTGCCATCGAGGCCTGCTGGCGGTGGGGGATATAGCTCAATAACCTTTTTCTGGTTTGTTAGAGAGTTTAATTTTCTCATATAATATTGCAAATCAAGAAAAAAAATCCTTTTCCCCATTTATAAACTCAAAATACTAGAATCCTTTCGGGATCTTGAATTCAATCAGATTTCTTGCTCCGTTATTGTTGTTGGATAAGTTCATGCACTATATTGATGACGATGCATATGGCCTAACGTTTGGCCGGTTGACCTGATCCTAGTCTAGACTCTACTTTTTACAACTAGAGGAATCCGTCAGACCTCAAACTTATTTACGCCTTGATTAGCTAGACATCTTTCAGATCGTGATGGTGCCTAATATAATGTAATGTGATTGATTTGTGCTGCCACTTGTGAGTTTAAAATCGTCGGAGGATAGGGAGAACTTGGGTAGCTGTTATCTCCATTGAATGGCCTTCTTTGGGGTGTTTGGATCCTTGGATAGAACTTGGGTAGCTGTCATCTCCATTGAATGGCCTTCTTTGGGGTGTTTGGATCCTTGGATAGAACTTGGGTAGCTGTCATCTCCATTGAATGGCCTTCTTTGGGGTCTTTGGATCCTTGTATAGGGTCAGTTATGACAAAGCGTCAAATGCATGGCTTTTTAACAAGAACTCATGGATTAGATTTCCCATTTTTTTTTTTCAAATTTGGTTAATATAATGTGCGTCCAAGTTGCAAGACATCAGGAAAAGTAGGTTTAAGTTAACATGTTGTATTGCTGATAATGGGAACTCACTACCAGAAAATAGAAGAATGTCGTGTGTGAAACTGTTTCCGTGTGTTGTTTGTCGGGCACATGGCAAAATGCCTCTTTGCCGTGTGCCACAGGCAAAACACACGGCAAACCCTTTGCCGTGTGTATTTAGGCCTTTGCCGTGTGACGTGGGCACACGACGAACTTCCGAATTCCAGTAGTGACTTTCTTATACTCTACTGTATTTGGTAGTGGTAGGTAGAGAGAATATTAGAAAAGAAGGAAATGTGTGCTTTGGAAATAACGTGTGATGCCTATGGATAAGTGTGGTTCAGACTAGATCGAGCCACACCACTAGAATATGCCTCTACCTAAACTGACAAATAACCTAATATATATGATCCTAATCCTACTAGATCCTTTGAACACTGCTTATTCTTGAATTGCACACTCGCCGCCTCTCCAGACCATAAACGAAACCCTAATGCGCAGTGTAACCCTAATGAGTGGCGAAGAGTCCACTGCAGGATTGAAACCAGGTGATCGAGACTAGCTTTGATGTTGAGCGTTTAAGAGATTTTTCGTTTCGTTGTCTCCACTCTCCACCGATACTTAGTTCTGTCACTACCATCAAATATAACTTGGGCTTTGATTTTATATCCAGAAATCTTGACATGGGAACCTTGAAAAGGTTAGAAGAGAAACAAGAGCTGGATTATTGCTGGAGGAAGAAGGCGTACGCAAGTGCCAAAGTGCCAAAGGCATGAACATGCACTAACTAGTAGCAATGTATAGCATGTTACTTTTCTAAGAATCTTCCCATCTTGGTGAAAAGGAGTAAAGCTAATCACATGGAAAGGTTGACGGAGAGACGACATGCCGGGGACACCGCATCTGTTGCCTGTAACTTCATTCTACAGTCCCAGCTACTGCTTGTAGATGAAACAACTCACTGTCCTGACTGCTCCTGCAGGGCCGTCGACACTCGAAACCTCACAAAATCCGTCCATCTCCAAAGAAACGTCCCAAGCAGGGACTGATGAAGAGCAAGAAAAAGATCACGCATCTGCATGTGATATGTATGATGCGTTTGCACCTTTGGTACGATCTTCTCCCCCTCTCGCATGAGTTGGTCTCTGTCTATTGGAGCCGAGTATTCTCTCGCAGGCAGCTGTCCCACTGTGCCTGTAATAGCGGCAGCTAACCAACAGAGCAACACACAGCTCCCTCTTTACTCTGACTTGACATGGGAACAAAGCCAGCCACCAGCCACACAAGCATATCATTCACTCCATGTACCTTTCCTCCTCTCTTCATATCCCATCTTCCAATCCCATGTATATCAAGCATCTGCTGGGTTCATCTCCTCGTACCTATATATCCATTGCTAGCTAGGGTTTCTTGAGTCGTCTTCTTTGTCTTCTGATTTACACACAAATTAAAGAAAACACCATGGATAGCTTCGGGGATCTTGGTGGAGGTGGGAGCAGTGCTTCCAAGGCTTCCTTCTTGCAGCTTCCGCTGCCGGCATCGTCGGCACAGGGGTTTCCACCACCAGACGGGCATCACCACAGCTCACGGCGGATCGCCCTGCAGCAGTTGCTGACCGACCCATCGGCGGTGCAGCACAGCCGCCGTAAGGATGGAACAGTTGTGCAAGGAGAGATCTCACCGTTAGATGCTGAGAATATCAAGGCCAAGATCATGTCGCACCCCCAATACTCAGCTCTCGTTGCTGCCTACTTGGACTGCCAAAAGGTTAGTACAAGAAACCATGCACAGGTCTAGCTTTTTTAATCTCACAGGATGTATAAAATAAAATTATATACCATGAGCTCATCGATATGGCAGGTCGGTGCACCGCCGGATGTGTCAGATAGGCTCTCGGCCATGGCGGCAAAGCTGGACGCACAGCCGGGGCCAAGCCGGCGGCGGCATGAACCGACGCGTGGTGACCTGGAGCTCGACCAGTTCATGGTGTGCTTTGACAGATCGATTCAATTCGTTGCATGCGATACTTGTCTCTATGCTGGCCGTTGCTCTCAAACAATCGTCTCCGCTTGCTTGCTGCTGCAGGAGGCTTACTGCAACATGCTGATGAAGTACCAGGAGGAGCTGGCGCGACCGATCCAGGAAGCCACCGAGTTCTTCAAGAGCATGGAGAGGCAGCTCGATTCGATCACCGGTAAATGCTTGTTTGCTCTGTATGGTTCTTTTGAGACAGGTAGCTTACCACATCGGGAAATGGTGTTCGGTTTATGCGATGGAACTGAGCTAGCCTTTTTCCCTCTTTGGATTCTTGCCGCTGATACGGCCATCCAGCCGTTAACTTTGTTGCTTTGTTTATTCGGGAAGGGATAAGGTTTGCATGCATTAGTCCACTTGTTTTGATGGTTGAAGCATAATATATCGCGAGTATCCATCGGTAGTATAGTGAGAGCATCACGAGGCCACAGTTGGCTCCAGGTTTCATGGCTCTCCACCTCTCGTTTATTATTTAGCTTTAGCTCACATTATATATGCAATACTGGAGAGCTGATGTGCCATGCAATAATGCTGCTGGGGCACAATGGTGGAGACCTCTTCAGTTTTGTGCATGGTGTCGTCGCTGACGAGATACACCAGAGTTTTCAGTCACTGATTGATTCTACCTATTTACTGTACGTCCACACCCATGCCTGATATGTTCCTTATCCTTTCCCTGTAGTTTAATGAGTAGTGTAGCTATTAAGGTTGTGTTTAGATTTCAAAGTATTCGCTGTAGCTTTAGGTAAATACACTGTAGCAAGTCCTGGGAGGCGTGTTTTGTGAGTGGGAGGAATAGTATGAATAGAGAAAAGTTGGAATGAATAGTGTTTAGTTGGAAATCTGAACACACCCTAAGAAAGAGAATCGTATCGAAGCTCGTTTCTAAAATATATATATTGGCCATCTTCTAAGCTTAATTGATAACAAATGGAATTAGCATCTAAGCTCGTTTAGTGAGCATATACAGTTAGCGCTGTTGGAACGCACGTGTGGAGGTGGATGAGCGGTGCAACACACTGACATAAGTAGTTCATAGAGAAGTTGATTTAACTTCAAACATAGTTCTATAACAGTTTAGTACAAAGCGAGATAAAGACATAGATGCCACGATACAGAGTATCGTCAAATTCATTCGAAATGAAACTTTGACCATAGGATTTACATGGAAAAACAGTCACCATCAAGCATTGAAAAAAATCTTATCGTCTCAATTCTCATGATTCTACATGTATTTTGGAGTTTGTTTGGAAATGTCCACATACTGATCAAATTGTTCTATCCTTGCGAAAAATATAATTAATAGATATATATAAGGAAAAAGTCCATTTTTGGCCATCCAACTCTTGTCTTAGTTTGATTTTGGCCATCGAACTCTAAAACCGGGTATCTTTGGCCATCCAACTATCAAAACCGTTCAAATTTGGCCATCGGGCTGTTTTGATGAGTGGTTTTCACTTTTTTTATTTACAATTTAGTCCTTAGATCTTAAAATGATTATTACTTTTTGCTCGTATCTCCGATTTAGGTGATTCTTGTGGCCAGGTGTTCCTAACGGTGAACACTATATTTTAAAGTGATCTTTATATTATTTTATCACAATTTGTTATATTATTGTTTTGTTGTTGTGTGAAAACAACAATATAAGAAAAGTAAAACAAACAATTATAAAATAGTATAAGCAACATTTTAATAGATAAAGTTCATCGTTACGAATACATGGCCACTAGAATAACTTAAATCATAGATAGGAGAAAAAACTAATAATCATTTTAAGATCCAATGATTAAAAAGGACTAATTTAGTGCTCTTTAGTCCTTGGACGTTAAAATGATTACTATTTTTTTCTTGCATCTCCGATTTAAGTGATTCTAGTGGTCATGCGTTTGTAACGATGAGCTTTACATTTTAAAATGGTGATTATATTATTTTATAATTATTGGTTTAATTTTTCTTATATTATTTTTTCTACACAACGACAAAAAAATAATATAACAAATAGTGACAAAATAATATAAATATCATTTTAAAAGATAATGCTTGCCGTTAGGAACACGTGACCGCAAGAATCACCTAAATTGGAGGTACGGACAAAAAGTAATAATCATTTTAAGGTCTAAGGACTAAATTGTAAATAAAAAAAGTGAAAACCACTCATCAAAACAGCTCGATGGCCAAATTTGAACGGTTTTGATAGTTGGATGGCCAAAGATACACGGTTTTGGAGTTCGATGGTTAAAACCAAACTGAAGCAAGAGTTGGATGGCCAAAAATAGATTTTTTCCTATATACAATATATAGGTTTTACATATTTTTTAGTGCCATGCATGTTCCTGGATCATCAAAATTCAAAATGTTAGGCCGACATATTAGATCAATTCACTTTTATATAGCAATTCATCCTGCAGGGTCAAATATGTATGTTGCATGATGTGCAACCCCATATGTGCTACTACTCTACAAGCAATTCTATGGTCTTATTTCCAAATAAAAACTGTGCAATTTCATGTTCCGTACAATGTTGCAACAGATCGATGTCGATTCTCAGTTACTTCGCACAAATCAAATATATATGGAACCAAATCTATATTATCTTTTGCATTAAAAATATATTATTATTGTTTCCATGCTTGTGAAGTGTAGATACAGCAGTAGGGCCATGGCAGCATGACATGTACGAAACAGACGTCAGAACATACGGTCATTCAACATTAGGTAGCATTGCCTTCCAAATGCGAAGTTTTGATACCCTACTTCTCAGTTCCCACTGAAGTAAAACAAAATGCTTTGTTAAATGACAATTGTTTTACCGTACCTTTCTGTTTGCTCATCACTTTCATTTTCACTACCACATAAAGTACAGTTTTGATTTCATGTTTTATTAACTGAGTAGATTGGTTAAGTTATCCAATTATTTGTACGGCATGGATGGAAAGTATTAAAAACCCTTTGTGGTATGAAGATAGAAGGAAAAACAGCTCATTTGTTGCATGTCTACTTGAAAAAAAAATCAGAATCCCCTCAACCGGCGCGCAGGAGGCACAAACAAATGTGCAATACATATAAAACCTCATACATCAGGTTCAGTGTTCAACCTTCTATTATCCTTTTATTATCATAATGCATGCATTTAGTAGCATATTGGACTCGTTGGTTGTTAGGTGGTAGAAAAATTGAAGATCCGGTGTTGATTTTTTTTAATAGACTTGTGACACGTGGTTAAGAAGGTATGTCATGTTTAGTGAAATGGAATAGTTTATGAATAGAGAATCTTTTTAGAAGGATAGCACATAATGACTGTACCCAGGATGTGCAGTTTCTTAGTATAAGAACACACGAAGTGATAACGACTATTCAATAACAATTGTTAACTAGCTAACTAGTGAAGTTATGCATGAAACAGCTTTAACATGTACTCCCCAATAAATTATTCAAAGTCAAGGGTGACTATTTCATATTTTGGTACATGTATTTGTTGTCTATTTAAATTTTATTCGTAGTTCAAAATTTATTGTTATGTGAAATAGGATTGGCTGGTAGAAAAGTGTACCAAGACAAACCATTGAACAGCGATTATTTTTCCATAAATTGAAGGAAAGTTGTAGATATCTTGGCTTCGTATATTTATTCCATAGTTTGGTCAATACTTTGACATCAGGGCAATTGGGTGAATAATCATGATAAAGCTGGGAAACGTGGTATCACTTGTTACTGATTAAATCATTTTGTTTATTTGCCCAAAAGTTTTGACATGTGCAGTGTTTATTTTCTGAAAAGGAATAGCACTTCATGAAGAGTTTAGGTTCACAAAGGGTTTGGAGCATGGCAGTATCAATGTAGAGTTTTAGACTGCAATGCATGTGTATGTAACTTCAGGCAATTGAAATTTCACCTTCTGATAGTTTTTCAAAGATAAGATTTTGGTTTTTAGGATGGGTTCATTGATGGGAATTCTACAAGGTTTTGCTTTAGTTTCATTTTTAAAAATTATATTAAGATACATTACCAATCATACGTTGCTATTATGTAATAAAATAGAGCAATAATATTGTCATGGAATAGAAATAGAGTGATATGCACCACAAAAATCACACTATCTAGATATAATGGCAGTTGCACTTTATTTTTTAGCAAATTTACTCTGCATGCATGCTGAAGTAGTCATCCCTCCTCCTAGATTTCTGTCATGCACAGTTAAAAAAAGGTTTCTGTAAAAGAAAGAAAAAGATTTATGTCATGCTCATTCTTACTATAAGGTTCTGTTCCCTGTATTTTTTTTCTTTAAAAAGGTACCCGTTCGAAGTTAATAAACACGGTGTGTGATGGGTGGTAAAGCGGCAACAATAATCCTAGCAGTGTTATTTTGCGCAGTGTGGGTGGCTAGGCTCCAATAATCAACTGTAGCTACATGAGCTGTGTTTGTTCAGAGCTGGACCGTTCTACCGTACCATGTCGCCAATCTAAACAGATAGAATTAAATGTGAAACCTTTTTCTGGGTTGTAGATCTCTTCATAATTTGGTGGCCCTTTCTTGTCGTCAGAAGTGGTCTAGCTAATATTCTGTAGAACAAAAGCGAAAAAATAACTTTTACCAACCTTTTGTCTGTTGATGATCTTTGCATCAGACGGTAGCTGTGAAGGCGCCGGGTCGTCCGAGGATGAGGAGCAGGACGCGAGCTGTCCTGAGGAGATCGACCCCTGCGCCGAGGACAAGGAGCTCAAGCACCAGCTTCTGAGGAAGTACGGCGGCTCCCTGGGCGGCCTCCGGCAGGAGTTCTCCAAGAGGAAGAAGAAAGGGAAGCTCCCCAAGGAGGCCAGGCAGAAGCTGCTGCACTGGTGGGAGCTGCACTACAAGTGGCCCTACCCTTCTGTATGACCCCCTATATCTTTGCACTGAACTTCTTCAAGCTCATATTCTTGACATATATGATCCACCGACCACCGATGTATGCATGACTGTATGTCGCTACGTAATGGCAGCTACCTGCTGTTTTGTTGCTGCACGAGCTGAGATTTAATTTCCAATGTTGCGAGTGAGCAGGAGCCTGAGAAGATCGCGCTGGCGGAGACGACGGGGCTGGACCAGAAGCAGATCAACAACTGGTTCATCAACCAGCGGAAGCGGCACTGGAAGCCGACGTCGGAGGACATGCCGTTCGCGACAATGATGGAGGCGGGCGGTTTCAACCACGCCACACAGGGCGCCGCGGCGCTGTACATGGCGGCGGACAGGCCGCCGGCGTTCATGGCGGACGGCGGCATGTACCGGCTGGGGTCGTGACGTCGTACGGCTCGTGTACGTACGTACGTACGTCGCTCCAGCGTATACACATGTTCGGACGGAACGGACGTCCAGCAAATTAAAAGTGCCGATCGTTGGTGTTGGGGGTTACTGTGGAGTGTGGCATCCTTGGCCATGGGCTGGCCATGGCCGCAGCGGCCGGCGTGGTAAAGTTTAAAGCTGCATGCATGCTCGCAGTACGGTGATTGTTTGTTGAGGTAGTGGTTGAACTGTTGATGGCCATTGTTGGTGTTCGGTCGCAAATATACAGTCTTGGGCTTGACACGTGTCGCTCGATCTGGAGCAAGTGATTCTGCAAGCAAGTAGGCGCCGCGTCGTGTTTCTCTTTTTACATTTTTTTTTTCAAAAAGACAACTAGTATGAAACATCGATGTACTCTCGGCTTGTGATCTGGTACTAGTATATGTTTGTATATGGGAAAAGCTATACATTGCTTGGGTGAATTTTGTACCGTCCGATATTTGATTTGTCGTTTCGCTGTCCGTTGGATCTGCCGAACTAACCAACCACCACGGGTACCGCTTCCCCTTTTCTTTCTGCGTACAGCACTGGCCCCACCCGTCAGCGGTACCACATTTGGCCCCACACGTCAGTGATACCGTGTTTGATTTTGGGAACCGCGCCTTATTTTTCTTCCGATGTCTACGAGCACTCACAGTTCCATTCCATTCTCTCTCTCTCTCTCTCTCCGCGACCTCTCTCCTCTCGGCAAGCCGCACGACGAGATCCCAGGTTTGCCGCTTCCCTCTTCTGATCTGTAGGTTTTTGGATCGATTTTGAGTTCGTTCATTCTTAGGGTTTGGTTTTTCGTCCCTTTGATTCAGTCATTTTCCCTTTATCCCTCGCTTTCCCTTCTGATTTGTATGGATTTGTTTCGATTTTGGGTTCATTGATCCTTAGGGTTCGATTTTTGTTCCTGTGATTAAGCCTATTTCCCGTTCGTGTTGTCAATTCTCAGAGGGGAGCCGCTCATGTGAGGATCCCATGTAAGGCGATTGTGTTTGTCTCTGATTTCTGTCCCTTTGATTCACCCTAGTTCTCGTTCCTGAGCATCATTCTCAGAGCTTAGTAGCGCAGGCGACGAGCCTAGGTGAGCTGATTTCAATTTTTCTTCAGATTTTTGTTCCTGGGCTCTCTGATTCCTTCAGGTTGACATTTGCTGCGTTTTTTCAGTCGCTTTCCCCTTTCACAATCCCAAAGCATTCACTGTCTCCTTTGCGCCCTTTGATTCTTCTTAATTTTATTTGATGCTTAGGGTTCGATATGATCAGTTTATTAAACTTTTTGCAGCTAATTATATCAGATTCCTAGATTAGGTTTAGTGATATCCTGTTTCCTCGTCCCCCCTTATACATACTGTATATAATTTAGTCTGATCGTTTACAGATTTAAATTCGTTGATAATATTGTTTCGTTTTGGTCAGAGAACCTCAATTTTAGGTTGTTGTTTGGTCACTGCATTAGATGCAGTTGTTACAAGCGCCAGTGTACATTGAATTTTGGTTCTGTTTCTTCTCCACTAGATGCAGCTCCTCTTAATTCCTACTGATATGTACGGCAGCAGATATTTGGTACTCTCGTGTCTTTTACATTCATGTTTGTCATCTCTATTGAGTACGGAAAATTGTTATAAGGCTTTTAGACAAATGGGTTTGTCCTTTTTAATCCTGTCTCTGCTTCATGTATGCCAATTTATACAATTAACTAAGGTGCAGAATAGGTTTTAGACAACATAAAGAAAAAAAATGAAAATGGACTAAGGTGCAGCATAGGTGTCTTTACATTGATAGAAATATTTAATAAGGTTTATTGTTATTTGTCCTTTTCAAGTTGTATATTTCTGAATTTCTCAATCCCCTATCATTGTATGTCAGGAATTTCTTGTATTCAGTGCTATATTTTTTTGTTATGGCTACTGGTACCTCTTTTTCATGAAGCTTATATTTCTGTATGCTTGTAGATGGCTCGAAAGAGACGTCGAGATTTAGAAGACTATATTGATAGTGAGAATGATGATCCTATAGAAGATTCTTTATCCGAAAGTGGAGAAGGTGCTGATGATGTTAATATGGAATTTGTTGTAAGTACCTTATTTAATTATAAATGTGTATGCAATGCCCTGTTTGGTTTGTATGACTTCAATTTTTATATCTCTTTGCATTTTCTAATGTGGATACAAATGTGCTGTTAGTACGAGGATAACTCTTCTAGCGATGATACTTTATCTAATGCTTTTAGTATGGAACTTTAGAAGTGCTTAGATATGTAAGTTTGGACTGCCTTTTTGTTGTTGTACTACCATGAGTAGAACTTATGTTTATTACTGTTGTTTCATATTTACAGTACAAGAAGATTAAAGAGCTGAAAAGGAAATTGAAGATGTCAGTAAAGATTTGTTACTATGTTCATTGTGCTTTCTACATGTCTGGTAATTCCCCTTTTCTTTGGTTATTGCATATTAAGTTCATTATCTTTCACTTTTTTCTGCTCTTATCTTTCTCTTTTCTGTTGGTGCATAATTTTTTTTAACAGTAGGCATCACTAGCTGCAGTTCATATATTTGTTCAATTTTATCTTTTTTTGTTTACCGTTTTCCCTTTTCTAATGGTGCTTAGGTATTTACATGCTCTTTTTCCTGTTTCATTAACTTTTCAGAAGGATTTATAAGTGCAGTTTTGGTCACCTCAATTCCTTTTTTTGTTATCTGCAAATTTAACTGTGTCTCAGTCTTGCATGTACGTTACTGTTCAGCTGCCACTGATGCTTCAATCGTAATTATTTTTATATTCCCCAAGGAATGGTGAGGGAGAGAGAATGTTTTTTTATTTGCTGTTCTGAGTTTTAGTTCAGACTAAGCTGGTTGTAATTTTACATTCTATAGGAAATATGTTACTTGTCGAGATGAAGGTCTAATTTGCATCCTTGTCCTGATATGAAAACCATTACAGCTCTCTTGCTTCTGACATTGCATATGATTTGCAGGGACATATGATACCAAAGAGGCAACTGCTCTTGCATATGACCTTGCACTTCTCAAATATTTTGTGTATTGAACCAGTACTGAATATCCTAGTAAGTACGTGCATGAAAGTCAGATTTATCTGTAATTCAAGTTGTTCATCTGATCCAAAATTATGTGAATAAATATCTGTCATTTATCATTCACAGCGTAAAAGTGTTTCAATGACAATGACAAATGGTCCGTGATTTCTGCTATGTTTTCATGTAAATGATAGTGCAATATCTGTTTATTTGACTGCTACTATTTGTGGTTTTCTTTCTTTTCCTGGTTTAAGTTCTCAAATTTTTTCTGCCATTTTCTAATAAGCATCTTTCTTCAGCATTCATATTTTTCTTGTTTTGGCAATCCATTTTTTGCTCCTCCTATGAAAACATTAAAATATATTTTTGCCTGTCATACTTTAAAAAATACATTGACCAGTAGTTGTATCTCTCAGCCTCTTAGCATCAGTGAATAGATTTCAAGTCTAGAATTTATATCTGAATATTTTGATGCCAGCAACCTGCCTGTTTTCTGTAATTAGCAAATAAATTGTTGTAGATGTTTAAAATATTTGTTGTTAACTACTCGGACCTTAGTGTTCATATTATATCATAACAGTTCAATTGTTTTCAATTTTCACCTAATCTTTTAAAGTCTCACAAATCTGTTTTTTTGTCTTAATCTGTTAATTGTACCTAGTTTCTTAAGGTTCACATTCTGATCACTCTATTTATCTCCTTTTTGTTTTTTTTTTATCTTTGGTGGGTGGACTTGCCTGGTGATCTGCACGTGACTGAGCTACTGCTTACTGCTAGGGATGCATCGATGCTCTATTTGGGTAAGTCCGACAGTCTAGTATTACATGTAAACAGTCTTTGCCATACTGATGTTACTTGTTGCCGCAACAAGGTTTGATTAGGACCCCTTGTCTTGGTATGAAATCCATTTAATTGTGTATGATCTTCTGCAGAGGCTTATGGTGTTGAGGAGGCAGGTCCTCTTCCGTATGAATTTAGTTGTATCAAATATCAGTAAGTTCATGCATGATCTGAAACTCCTGCAGAAATGGACGATGAACACAAAATTATTTCTGAATATTATTGACACCCTAATATTTTATAAATGCCAAATACATACAGACAGTCATTCATACTATGTTATCATGTTAATTTTCCTAATCTGCACTTGTATTTTTTCTCTTAATTTGCATGTTCAGGGTTTCAACACATCCCCAAATAGTTTGTAATTTGACAAACCATAGTAAAAATTTGCTAATCTATACTTGTATATTTTCCCCTGTGTTCCATATTCCCTGTTTTCTATTTCATTTGCATCTTCAGGGTTTCAATACATCCCCAAATAATTTGTAATTTGACAAACCATAGTAAAAACTTGCTAATTTGTACTTGTATATTTTTCTCATCAATTTCCTGTTTCCTTTGCATCTTCAGGGTTTCACTACCCCTAAATAATTTGTAATTTGACAAACCTTAGTAAAAATTTGCTATTCTGTCATTGTATTCTGCACTTTCCTTTATGTTCACATAATGTCCGCTTGTGATAGTTAGTGTCACACTCGGCTTTACGAAGACAAACCAAATGCATCTCATATGTGCGCCAGGATCAAGTTTCATACATATGATAGACTCCATGGATATAGAACACAAAGTTACAGCGGAAAGAATAAAGTAAATACATTACAAACGTTTTCTAGCAGCGGAAACCTTCAACTCTTCATCACAGGCAGTTGACTGGGGGTTGCGTACGCCTAGCAATCTTCATCAATGAGGTCACTAAAGAACTTCACATCTTCTTCTCCTTCTGATCCAATATTTAGCAAGGGTGAGTACACTTATGGTTGGTACTCAACAAGTGGGAGAATATGCAAAGATTTCAAGGAAAGGCTAAGAGTTATGAGCGGTCAGTATTTTAGTTGGTCAAGTTTTATTAGCAAGCACCTGATTACTAAGGTATAAGTATATACCAACCCAAATTAATCATATAAAGAGATATATCATCTCATCATTCGAGCCAAAGCACTCATTCCTTAACCAGGAACCACAATTTATTTTCAACTTCAAGTTCAATTATCATGTGAGGATCCGGGCCGTTCATTACCGCGAACACGGCTGTTATAACAGTTTTACACTCTGTAGAGGTTGTACACTTTCCCCACAATTCGCGTAAAAGCTCCAAAGAACTTTATACCCAACCATGCAGTGCGGCCAGGCACGTACCACACTTCCGAGGTGTGACTGCATAGGGACGCTACGAGGCTTTTCCAAAGAATTCCTATGTGTATGTGTTTGCTCCCCGACGACCACGGTTACAACGGCAAGGCTTCTCTCGCCTTCCGATCCCCGCACCTCCCAAACCGGTAATGCCTCCAAATTCCACCACTAGTAGTGCAAACACAACACACAGTTCATCTAGTTACTTAGCCAAGACCAGAGCCATATTGTATTGTGGTTGTACGGGAAAATCCCAGGTTGCCGCTCCATGTTCCAATTAACATAAGTGATCTTGTTTAACATCATCATCGGAACATAGATATAAATATCTTGATAAATTTTAGCACAAAATTATTATTTTCATAATTAGTGTGAACCATTCCCAAGTATAGCAGCTAAGCAAAGCTACCCAACATGAATGTAAAGATCCAGGTTATCAAAGGGATGGTCAATAAAAACTAGCCATCCTTAATATAGGACCCATCAATATTAATGCAGTACATAGTATAAAGTAAACTTTAATTAACATGAAAGTTGCATAGGTTCAATAGAATATGCAGAGGGGGAAATCCACTTGCCTTAAATCCTAGTAATGTCTGCTATTGCTTAATTCCTTCGTAGACTTGATCTTCAACGAACTCGTTGAACTCCTCACGGGTTGATCTTCCAATTCAGCTTGAACAACGTCTATCGTCACACGAGCACATACAAGCAAACATATGCACAAATAAATAAACAGTACACCAATCATGAGCAACAATATTGATCAAGCATAGAAACGGGTCGGGGTCTCGGAAAGGATCGCGAGGGCACGGGAAACGCTGAGATTGGAGCTAATGTCGAGAAGATACAACTATCGGAAGATTATTATTATAAAATCAAGCAAAGACTATGTGCTTCATTTTTTTTAATTAAGAAAGACATGAAATGAATATTGCAAAGAGATATTCATATTTAAATTAATCCAAGTTAAACTTTCATAAGAAAGGCGGATTGAAGCTTAATCAATTTTATTTGTAAATATTATATATAAATTATATCAATTAAACAATTAACTTTTAGAAAAGAATTATATATGAGCATCTAATCGAATAACTTTATTATTCATGTTCAACTAGTCAATTATAATTAATAAATATATTTATATTCATATTAGTCAATTTAACATATAATAATGAAAACTCGGGTTATAACCTATGTAGCTTTTATTCACAAAACAATTGAATAATCATTAACCAAATTGAATTAGTTTATGAAAAGACAAGATATAACTCTAACGATATTTTAATTATAAAAGAGTAGTTCAATAATGATTAATCAAATTTAACTTTCATTATAAAACATGAATGTAGAACTCTAATTAGCTTTTAAATCAGAAAGCTAGTTAAGTAAGAATTAAGCAAATTAATATTTATTAATTTCAGAATATGAAACATGGTAAATAACACTGGTGAACTAAACTTTGTGTTCTTAGAGGATTAATGCAACAAAAACGAGGTTAAACGAAGTTTAAAAGTGGAATCTAGGAGTTAAACAAGGTTACAGGGATCTATTCGCAAGGAAACCGATCTAACAGGGACCAACAGGGAAGATTTACAAGACACATTGAATAGTGCTCGTGAAAACAACAAGTCTCAGGGTTGGATCTGTTAAACGATGAGGCTTGCACTGGGTTGCAGGTACCTAATGCTCTCAGGGGGTTTTCTATAAGTTTCACAAGACACAAAGAAACTACAAAACATTACACAATTCTCCAGGGACCTAATCGCAAGAGCTCCATAGCTCTCTGTCCATGGTGGACAGAGCTCGGAGCGGCTCGGCCGCTGGGCTTGCCGGCGCTACGGGAAGTGGGGATCTCCGGTGAGGTGAGGAAACGGTAGAGGAAGGTGAGGGGAACTCGAAAGGTGCTTACAAGGCGACGGGAAGAACAGTGGCGGCCGGAATCGGAGGTTGCCGGCGGCGCTCAGGAAGTCGATGTGGCGGCTGCAGCACTTCGGCGCGAGATCGAAGACGACAACCGGTCAGGCAGGTGTGGCCCGGCTCGGTGGAGCTCCTGGTAAGATTGGTGTGCTCTGGTGGCATCCAAGCGCGGCGAATCGGCGACGCAGGCGGTGCTCAGCACAGCTCCGGCGATCTACTGGAGGCGGTGGCGCTGCGCAGGATAAGGCGAGGGAGGGATGCGGCGACAAGGAGGTGAGGCTAGGGTTCGGTGCCGCAACTTTATAGGGAACGGAGGCCGAGGTCCCTTGGCTCGCACGCAAGGAGAGGCGGCGGCGGCGGCACTGCAGGGCTGGACTGGACCTGGGGATGGAAGGAGGTGGGAGATGACGACTGGGCCCCACACGTCAGCGAGAGCAGGAGAGAACAGAGGGAGAGGGAGCTACTGGGCCGACGCGGAGAGAGGAGAAAGAGGGGAATGGGCGAGCTGGGCTGGGCTGATGCGCGCTATGGGCCGGAGAGAAGGAGGAGAACTGGGCCGGCGCGAGGGAAGAGAGAAGGAGAGATGATTTGGGCCGAGAAAAGAGAATTTAAAATGTTGAAACAAAACCGCTGAAAAGTTGAAACTGCATTTTCGAAATGTTGAGATGTCTACAAACTTTTGTTTAAATTCAAATTGTCCACTCAAAAATAATGGAACAGCATTAATGCAACACTTTATTAAGAACAACACAAAGCTTATTTATTTAAATTAATAAGTTGATTATTTTCCTACACTAAATTTCATGATAGCCAAATAAATGTTGGAAAAGTTTTAATAATTCATGAAAATTATTTATTTAAATGTTCTTTCCAATCACCTCCCGAAATCCTAAATTTCGGGGTGTGACAGTTAGTTTTGTTGTTTATGCTCCAACATACATTGTTGCATTTTCCACTATTAGTTTTGCTCTACTCCATTCAATTTTGTGACTTCCTCTAATATCATTTTGCATATTTTTGCATGTCTTCTATTTTCTGCAAACAATCACCTATCACATATGCTCTGATTTCAACTTCATTGTCAGTCTGTTTGGTTTTGTTGGCCTCCCAAAGAACTGGTGAGGCAACTGCTCCAAGCTGCTACACCATGGTTTCATGTGCATTCTTTTCTTGACATAATACCCATTTCTCTGTTATGTTCTTCTACATGCCCCTATGGTACTAAGGTGGTGGCTGCTCTTGCGTGAGATCTTCCAGGTGTCCAATATTGTGGTCATCAAACTGTACATGAAATTTATGGTAAGCTCATGCATGTTTCATATTTATTATGATTCAGCTCATGTTTTATATTCACAACATAATACTATATGAATGACATTTACATATAGCCTGTCATTTGAACTATATTTTCATGGCAAACCATAGTAGAAATTTGCTAATATTTCCTTTTTTAGTTTTCTATCTATTTCATCTGCATCTTCAGGGTTTAAAATCACCCCTAAATTATTTGTATTCTGCCAACCTTAGTAAAAATCTTCTAATCTGCCCTTTTCAGTTTTCTATCGTTATCATCTGCATCTTCAGGGTTTAAAATCACCCCCAAATCATTTGTAATCTACCAACCATAGTAAAAATATGTCAATCTGCCCTTTTCAGTTTTCTATCTGTATCATCTGCATCTTCAGGGTTTAAAATCGCCCCAAATCATTTGTAATCTACCAACCTTAGTAAAAATCTTTTAATATGCCATTTTCAGTTTTCTATCTGTATCTACATCTTCAGGGTTTAAACTCTCCTCAAATCATTTGCAATCTGCCAACCATGGTAAAAATCTGATAATCTGCCCTTGTTTATTTATCTTTGTATCTTTATTGCCTTTGTTGTATGAATTCATCTCATATTTATCTGTGATATTTATAAATCTATCAAAGTTTTGCTTTGTCTGACTTGGTATGATCTTTGCATGTAATCCTGTAGTTGCATGTATGCATGTTAATATGTTGGTTTTTTGTGTGCTATGATTCAATTCAATGTTGTTTCTTGTTTCATTAAGTTTTTAGTTCTATGTTTCTATAAGGCCATTTTCTAGAGATTTTGTTCATATTTTTCTTTGATTTAGTGTATTGTTTTTTATGATGCAGGAGGTTTCTGCAATAAATTGACTCCATGGAGTTGATTCATGGCGTGTTATGTTGGCACAAGGAAGTAAGTAAGTTTTCTTTCTTTTTCGATAATCTCTGTTGCTTCAAAAACATTTGCATGTTCTGTTACACTAACTTTTAAATTCCTTGTTTTGGTTTTAGTAACTTTTAAGTTCCTTGTTTAAGTTTGTGTTTGGCATTATTTCTTTTCCTTTTGTTGTTTTATTTCAGCAGAGAGCAGATTTCTAGTGTTCTGTGATTGTTTTGACTTAATAATTTTTACTGTCCATTGGATGTTAATCTGATGGTTTCAAAATTTGGTTGCCAGACCAGCCACAAACACTCGTATTTGCATGCAATCTGATGGTTTTTGGGCAATCTTTGTTGCTTCAGAAGCATTTGCATGCTCATTTTTTCAGTAGATTTAAATTTCTTTCTTTTGGTTTCAGCTTCTCTATCCTTCTTTTTAGTTTGTTGTTTCCTGATCCTTCTTTTTAGTTTTGTTCTAAGATAAGATTTTGTGTTAGTATGTATCATTGTTGTATGAAAATCTGATGCTTTTGAAATCTGTGTGCTACACTATCATAGAACACACAAATAATTGCTGGCTCAAAACGTGTGTTTCATATGCAGGCAACACATGGATGCTATTTGTTCAAATTTGGGTGCTGCATCATCATGCAACACACGAAAATTTCCTGGCTAAAAGACGTGTTTTAGAGGAACAAAACACATGGGTGCTGGCTCATCCAGAAATACCCAGGTGCCATATAGACAGATCCTTGTATATTGTCACCCACCCACATGAATTCTAGGTTAAGGACTTCATTGACGCCTGTTGACGATCATTACTCTTCGCTAATCCGGGGCGCTAAGCTGTCCGTAGTACGGCGGGTCGTCGTGCGCCTGGCCACCAGTGCCGCACAGTGCGGCGGCACAGCACGCTGGCACCACCACCTGCAGACATGCAGCTCCGACCCGATCGATCCCACACCATCGAGCTCGCACTGATTCACCTGATCTCACAACAACCCCGCGCCGCGACCGGCGGCAGTCAGCACTGTGTGTAGGGCGGACAGTGCCGGCGGCCGTGACGAAAGCCAAGCCGCTCGCCTGTGTGGCCGGCGAGGGATATATATCTTGGGCCTCATGAATGGTGCTGTGTGGGCCAAGAGACGTCGTTTTTATGGACCTTGGTGGGCTGCGCTCGCTCCAGATTCCAGAAGCGGTCCAATAAGTCCACGGAATGGACCGGGGGGCCGCATCGCCGCCGCCACCACATGATCGAAACCGACTGTGTTTTCGACATCCATTCAACTATTCAACCTCCGATGGTTGGCCGTTGATCCACAATATCGCCGGCTCGCCGCCATGGCGCCATCGTTCTACGACTAGCATCTATCCATCCACGGAACGCCGCCGGGAGAACGTATTCCACACGCGCCATCGCCAGCCGTCCCGTCCCCAACACCGCCAGGTAGAGACCGGCACAGCGACACGCTCACCAGTGTAACTCTCACTCTCTCACAGCCACGCTCTCCCTGCCCCGGGCAACATTTTCACATACACACAACTTGCCGCCGTGACGAACGACATCTAAAAAGTAACACAACTTGCCGCCGTGACGAACGACATCTAAAAAGTAACGCTTTAAGATCATCTCCAGCAATCTCCCAAAATCTATTTTCTAATAAAGAGCTATTGGGATGTCCCAATACTATTTTCATGGATTATTGGGTGGGATGCTCTTGCAGTCTCCCAATAATCTATTCCTAATATCAACTACCATGTTGGAAGAGACTCAACTCTCCCTCTATTTGGGGAGAAATGTGGTTAATTATTGGGATGTCCCAATAACTTTTGGGAAAAGAGAGGTGTATTGGAAAAAGAGGGACCGCTGGAGATGCTCTAAACGCCGGTCGTCTCGGTGGACTCGATGGCGGGCACGCACGTCCAGGTCTAGCGTTGCCGTTGGGCGAGCTCTTGGGATCCCGTCATTTACCCTACCCACACCCGCGGAGACTTTCCCCAATCTACGTCCTCCCCGTACCCATGTAATTTGAAATTGCCCATATCCAACAGGTAATAGGGAAAAAATGAACACGGGTAAATAGTCATCGTCTCACTGGGGCTGGTCAGAAGGGCAGAGGACGTCTTCCGTGCGTTGCCGCCTCACGGTGGCACACGATGGCTCGTGCGTTGATTAGCTGGTCACCAGGTCCTCTTCTCCTTCACAGGCGTCCACGTCGCGGCACATTAGCGTGAAAACTATCGCCACACTAAACAACATAGGGATAAAAAGAAAAAGAAGCTTCCGAGCTGGTCCCACCACGGGCAGCCAAAGTCCATGCCCGGGACTGGAGGATGCCCTGTTCCCATCGCGTCAGCCTGGATCGACCAGCGCGCCATCTGCCGAGGAAGACGACGACGACGACCCCAACTACCACCAGTCGTCCGTGGCGCCTATCTAGATTCCGGAGAAATTCAGTAGCCTTGATTCGACTGGCCGCCAATTGCTGTGTCTTTACTAACCTGACCCTCTCAGATTATAAAAACGGCCAGCCCCAGACCGCGACTGCACTGCAACTCTGCAACTGCAAGCAAGCTCCGATCTCAATGTGCCAGCAGCAGCAGCAGCTCTGCTGATGTGAGTTGCCAGACGATTTCTTGCCAGTGGTTACCGTGCCACGCCACCATGGTTGACTTGAGGCTGACACGCTCTCTCCTCGTCGCCGGCGTCCTCCTCCTCGCCACCGGCGTGTTCGGCGTCGCCGTGCTCGGCGCCGGGGACGACGAGCAGTTCGTGTACTCGGGCTTCACCGGCGCGCCGCTGTCCCTAGACGGCACGGCCACCATCACCTCCTCCGGGCTTCTCGAGCTCACCAACGGCACGGCGCAGCTCAAGGGCCACGCGATGCACCCGACGCCGCTGAAATTCCATCGAACACCCGGCGGGCCCGTGCGATCCTTCTCGGCGTCCTTCGTGTTCGGCATCATCCCACCCTACGCCGACCTGAGCGGCCACGGCATCGTCTTCTTCGTTGGCAAGGACAACTTCTCCACCGCGCTGCCCAGCCAGTACCTCGGCTTCCTCAACGACAAGAACAACGGGAACGCCACCAACCACCTCCTCGGCGTCGAGCTCGACACCATCAGGAGCACCGAGTTCAACGACCCAAACGACAACCACGTCGGCATCGACATCAACAGCCTCACCTCCGTCGCCGTCACCGACGCCGGCTACTACGACGACGGCACCGGCGATTTCCACAACCTGACGCTCATCAGCGCCAAGGCCATGCAGGTCTGGGTTGACTACGACGGCGAGACCACGCAGATCATCGTGTTCCTCGCTCCCCTCAAGATGTCCAAGCCTTCCAAGCCTCTGGTGTCGGCCACGCAGAACCTCTCGGATATCCTCGTGGACCCGGCCTACGTGGGGTTCTCGTCCTCCACCGGCACGGTCAAGTCGCTCCACTACGTGCTCGGCTGGAGCTTCGCCATGGACGGACCTGCTCCGGACATCAACATCGCCGGCCTTCCCAAACTCCCAAGATTTGGCCCCAACCCAAGGTCCAAGGTCATGGAAGTCGTGTTGCCGATCATCACCGCGGCGTCCGTCCTCGCCGTGGTCGCCGTCGTCGTCGTGCTCGTCCGGCGACGGCTCAAGTACGCCGAGCTTCGCGAAGACTGGGAGCTCGAGTTCGGGCCCCACCGGTTCACGTACAAGGACCTCTTCGATGCAACAGAGGGGTTCAAGAGCAAGAAGCTCCTCGGCGTCGGAGGATTCGGGAGAGTGTACAAGGGAGTGCTCCCGAAATCAAAGCTGGAGGTGGCCGTCAAGAAAGTGTCACACGAGTCAAGGCAGGGGATAAAGGAGTTCGTCGCCGAGGTCGTCAGCATCGGCCGTCTCCGTCACCGAAACCTCGTGCAGCTGCTCGGCTACTGCCGGCGCAAAGGTGAGCTCCTCCTCGTCTACGACTACATGCCCAATGGCAGCCTCGACAAGTACTTGTACGGCAGCAAGGAGGACAAGGAGGAGAAAGCTACGTTGGATTGGGCTCAGAGGTTTCGGATCATCAAGGGCGTCGCGTCAGGGTTGCTCTACATCCACGAAGACTGGGAGCAGGTGGTGATCCACCGAGACATCAAGGCCAGCAACGTCCTCCTCGACAGCGAGATGAACGGACGGCTAGGTGACTTCGGTCTCGCCAGGTTGTACGACCATGGAGCTGACCCCCAGACCACCCATGTCGTGGGCACCATGGGGTACCTCGCCCCTGAGCTCGCGAGGTCAGGGAAGGCGTCGCCTCTCACCGACGTGTTCGCCTTCGGTGCCTTCATCCTCGAGGTCGTCTGTGGCCGGAGGCCCGTGGAGCAAAGCATGACGGACAACCGGATGATGCTGGTGGACTGGGTGATCGACCACTGGCAGAACGAGTCGCTCGCCGAGGTCGTCGACGAGAGGCTCGAGGGGAGGTACGACGCCGGCGAGGCCACGCTGGCGCTCAAGCTGGGGTTACTGTGCTCCCACCCGTTGCCCGGAGCGAGGCCGAGCATGCGGCAGGTGATGCAGTACCTTGAAGGGGACATGCCGTTCCCGGAGCTGACGCCGGCGCACCTCAGCTTCAGCATGCTGGCACTGATGCGGAGCGAAGGGTTCGACTCGTTCGTCATGTCGGCGTCGCACGCGTCGTCGACGGCGGTGAGCATCGGGACCATGACGGGACTCTCAGGAGGGAGATAACTTCTGCGATGTGTTGTTAGGTTAATCAGGGGAGCATTCGCGAGGATTGTATAACGGCCGGGACAGCACTAGTAGTATACTGTGAATTTATTTCGATAAAAAAGTATGAGCCGTGAAATACTCTTGTGAAGTGGGTTGGTTGCTGCAAGAGACACGATTTATGGGTACTGCAGTGCATGCTACAAGAGCGACCGATGATCAAGATCACCTTGAAATTGCATGGTGCTTGTAAATTTCAGGTCCAGGAAAAGTAGCAGAGGATGCTTGGAAATATCAGGTTCAGGAAAAGTAGCAGGATGCTTGGAAATTTCAGGTCGACGAAAAAAATGTGTGAAATCAAATGTCAGCGGTCAATAGTAACGTAGCATGATGCTTGGAACCTGCGCAAGGAGCCAAGAAAGTGAGAGAGACTTGTCACATCCCAAGTCCAAAATCATAGCGCGCGGAACAGAGCTGTCATCGGCCTTCCTCTTCTGACTAGAATTCCTCACCGAAATTGTCAGGCATGTGATTGGAATACTAATGGCTATTTTTTTACTGTTTTGGATGCTTGATTAGAAGAAGACAGCATGATCTGACTAGAACTGTCCTGAGCTATTGTACATTAGAAGATATAGAGAAATTTGGCGTTTGCCGTTTGCGTGTACTGTGGAATCTAGCCTGGCTGAATTTCATTGACTACTGAACAAGTTAAGTCTCTGAAAACTAATTGCATGGCGGGAAACTTCAAATCTCAGCAAGACTTGGAGAGCTGTGGGTTTATTTATTTATTTATTTATTTTTGCCCAGAAATACTCGTGCCAGCATATAATATTGCCGATGGCACGTGTAGAAATAAGAAAGCAGGAAATAAAGCAATGACGCGTCTAGAAAAAGGGAAGAGAGCAGTAATGCTTGAATGGACCAGTTGGTTCTTTACAGTACAAGTGTGAATAGGGCAGATCCATCCTACTACGACTAGTAGTAGAAGAAGAAAAAAAATCAAACGCTGCAATTACGTGTCCCTTATACTCCTGCTAGCAGCTGATTGCATCTTTCTTAGCGCATGCATTATCAATTTTCTCCATGATTAGAGTACTAGCTAGAGCCATACGTATTCTGTACAGCCGCCATGCCACTGTTTGTAATCCTCCTATGCTTTACTTTCACCCTAGCGCGTTCCACCGGCGACGTCACCGACTTCGTCTTCAATGGCTTCGCCGGCGCAAACCTCACCGTCGACGACTCGGCCACGGTCACCCCAGACGGGGTCCTCGTGCTCACCAACGGCACGTACCTAATGAAAGGCCATGGCGTGTACCCGTCCCCCCTCCACTTCCACTCCCCACCACCAAGCGCCGTTGGAGGAACCGTGCTCTCCTTCTCGACCACCTTCGTGTTCGTCATCCTCTCCGAGTACGCCGACTTCAGCAGCTACGGCATCGCCTTCTTCGTCGCCCCGACCAACGACTTCACCGCCACGTTGCCGAGCCAGTACATGGGCCTCTTCAACACGACCGACGTCGGCAACGCCACCAACCACATCTTCGCCGTCGAGCTCGACACGGTGCTCGACGTCGAGTTCGGCGACATCGACAGCAACCACGTCGGGATCAACATCGACGGGCTGAGGTCTCTCACGGCCGCTCCGGCAGCTTACTACGACGACGACGCCGGGAGCGGTGGAGAGCTCCGTAACATGACCCTGATCAGCGGCGAAGCCATGCAGGTTTGGGTCGACTACGATGGCACGACCACGGAGCTCAACGTGACGCTTGCTCCTCTGCGTGTACCCAAGCCCAAGAGGCCTCTGCTGTCCCATGCCGTCGACCTCTCGAACGTGATCACTGCCACGTCGTACGTCGGGTTCGCCTCGTCCCTGGGCTCCATGTCGTCGCGGCACTGCATTCTTGGCTGGAGCTTGTCCTTGAACAACGGCTCAGCTCCGTCTCTCGACTACTCCAAGCTTCCAAACCCTCCCGTAGCTGCCAACGGCAACGGCTGGTCGAAGACGGTCGTCGAGGCAGTGGTGCCCATCGCCATCGTGGTTGCCATCGCCGTGGTCACCGGTGCGTTCGTGTTTGCATTGAGAAGGGTCAAGTACGCCGAGCTGCGTGAGGAATGGGAAGACGAGTTCGGGCCACGCCGGTTCTCGTACAAGGACCTGTACCATGCCACCGACGGGTTCGCCGACACGCACCTGCTCGGCGTTGGTGGGTTTGGGAAGGTGTACAAGGGGGTCCTCCTCCTCCTCCCGTCGGCTTCCACCGCCACGCTCGAGGTCGCGGTGAAGAAGGTGTCGCATGACTCCCGTCAGGGGGTCAGGAAGTTCGTCGCCGAGATCATGACCATCGGCCGGCTCCAGCACCGGGACCTCGTGCGCTTGCTCGGCTACTGCCGCCGGCGAGACGAGCTCCTGCTCGTCTACGAGTACATGCCCAACGGCAGCCTCGACAGATTCTTGTACGACCGTGACGACAGGAACCTTAAAGCTGCTGATGCTGCTCTGGACTGGAGCAAGCGGTTCAGGATCATCAAGGACGTCGCGTTGGGGCTTTACTACCTCCACAACAGCTGCGAGCAGGTCATCGTGCACCGCGACGTGAAGGCAAGCAACGTCCTCCTCGACGACAAGATGTCCGGCCACCTGGGTGAATTTGGGCTCGCCAGGCTGCACGACCATGACGCCAACCCGAGGACGACGCGGTTGGTCGGCACCATCGGGTACCTCACGCCGGAGCTGGCACGGACCTCCAAGGCCACGCCGCTCACCGACGTGTTCGCCTTCGGCGTGTTCATCCTCGAGGTGACTTGTGGCCGGCGACCCATCGAGGAGGACGAAGACGAGGGAGGCGAGTGCGTGCTGCTCGTGGATTGGGTGCTCCGGCGATGGTCGGAGGGGAGGCTTGGGGAGTGCGTGGATGTAAGACTTCAGGGGGAGTACGACGCCGGTGAGGCGAGCTTGGTGCTCAAGCTGGGCATGATGTGCGCGCACGCGGCGCCAGGGAAGAGGCCGACCATGGCGCAGTGTACAGACAATTCTTCAGTAATAATCTAAAACAACCGTGATTCTTGTGTACAAGTGCCAGCTCCAAAATTTTGCACCTCTTTTCCTGGAAGCACTGCATATCTGAACATCAAATAACCAACCGCAACCAACCATTGCAATTGAACTGTACTTACTGACAAGTCATCACCATGTTTCTGTTGCTCAGACATAAGAATATGTGGAAACCGAGCATCTGCAGCATTGGACAATCTATCAAAGATGCGGTCTCCTCCATACTTCCAGCTTAGCAAGCATGCATGTTCAAAATAGTATAGAAGCATTTGACGAATCACTTTCAAGCTGTGATCAAAATCTATAAAATCTTGGACCCTTGGCATATCTGAATATGGACTTGTGCACTTGTAATGCCATTCCAAACAACCTACTGGCCATACCATAATAGTGAACTGCATTGATCTTGTGCATTGCCTAGCATCAACCATGGAAAAGACAGTAGCAACATATCGACACCAATTAAATGGAACCTTGAACACATTGTGTCTCACCAATAATTTCCAATCAGGTAGCATCTCAAAAGGGCCTTTCAAGCGATAGCTGATATTTGACTTGATAAAATTATCCCCTGTCATTGCATCGCCTTTAGGGTCCTTGCCTTCTTTTGCCATAGAGACAACCCATGGATCATTTATGATAAGCAATACACAAAGATACCAGAGGTGCCAAACTTGAGAAGTATCATTTAGAAATGAAGTAATTTCAGGCTGACAAGAGAGAAGAACTTGAACTCTGCACCATGTCAAGTTGCCTTTGAGCCAAATATTCATCTTGACATGTATAGATTCAGAAATTTTCTCATGTAGTAGCACATTTGTTTGTGCGGTGAAAAGGAAAGATGGCCATGGCATTGGGCGGATACTAGCATGCATACTTGCAGGTTCTAGTTGTGTAGGTGGTGGCCATGGTTTCTTCTCAATCCAATGTACTAACAGTACAGTTTCTTTAGACACATAGTGAGCACTTTTATTTCTATGCAATAACACTGACAAACTTGGTAGTAAGAGCCTCAGGGCGGGTCTGTCAAACGTGGTGGGGATCAGAACAATGTCTCGACCATCCATGGGCACATATATCTTGATGTTAGAATCAGGAAACCTCATCAAGTCGTTGGCATGCACTTTCATGTTGGTGTCACTGGGATCGGTGTCCAAGGTAGGCACCGCTACAAAAATAGGAACAACAACCTGAACATGCTCCGTGATGATTGTTGATGTCGTAATTTCTGGCATCAGAAACTCACCATTATCGTCACTGTCCATGACATCCAAGATGGTGGCGAGCGCAATAGGAATAATGTCGTCGCTCACTGTTGCCGCAAGAGTAGTAGCCTCAGTGTGTTCTCCACCTGCAACTACCTCAACCTCACAGCAAGCTTCTCAGGGTCATGTTTGTGAAGGGTAGACAAAGCGTCATTAGTAGGAATGGGCTGCATATATGACGAACTTGTCAATGTATTTTTCTTGCCTGAGATCACAGAAACATCCGACTCCCGGGAGAACCCCCAATTGATATCCAACTGACAACAACCTGCATACAAACACCGTCCATGCAACTCCCCAAAAGCTTCTGCAGCATCATGCTTGGAATAAAACTCAACTCGAGCCAACAACTGATCTGATCCCTCAAGCAAGTGCACATGCTCCACCTCTCCAAATCGACCAAAAACTTGATGAAGTAGAGATTCAGTGATGGGGTAGAAAACCTTGCGGATGGTAACCTCGAGGATGCGATTTGGCGGCCTCCAGTAATCAAAATCGCTTGTTAGCATTTCATCGAACACTTGGTTGGCGTCCTCCACATGAGTGTTGCCCTTGTATCGATCTGACTGCTGGATGTGACAGGTGCTAGCAAAACTCTTCCATGCCATCTTCCTGCCCAAAACAATCCAAGGATTCGGCTGTCTCTGATACCAATTGTTAGCAACCCAATGACTAAACCACCATCAACATGCTCACCACGCACAACTCAGATATAATCCGATACAGATTGGTAGAGAGAGGAGTTCAGGAAGGCAGCAAGCAGGGGATCAGAGAAGGGAGAGGAATACATCAGGCCATCAGGGAGTAGCAAGTAATCAGACCATAGTAGAGGGAGGAAGAGAGACTAGGAAGAAGATGAACAGGTTCTTGTTCTGTTAATTGATCCCCCGCACACTGCAACTGCCGAAAGAAATGGCAGGAAGTTTTATGAGTAAATTCCCTCTATACCAACAGAGATTCAGCAATTAATTGAAGAATTTGCTGCTCTTTTCGAGGTACCCACTGAACTGCCTCCAGTCAGGTCCTGTGACCATGCTATTCCTTTAGTTGAAGGTGCTGCACCTATACAAGTCAGGCCCTACAGGTTTGCTCCATTCCTGAAGGACGAAATTGAGACTCAGATCAAGGATATGTTACAACAGGGCATCATTCAGAGAAGCACCAATCCATTTTCATCAGCTGTTCTATTGGTAAAAAAGAAGGACAATACTTGGCGTTTTTGTGTTGACTACCGCCACTTGAATGCCATCACTATAAAGAGTAAATACCCAGTACCAGTCATCGATGAATTCTTAAACGAATTGTCTAATGCCAGTTGGTTTTCATGTCTTGACTTAAGGGCTGGATTTCATCAGATTCGTCTGAAGCCCGATGAAGAGTATAAAACGGCATTCCAAACTCATTGTGGCCACTTAAGTTTTGGTCTTTTTCGATGACATCTTAATATATAGTAAATCCTATGAAGAACATGTACTGCATTTGCGACTAGTGTTGGAAATATTGCCTAGAGATCAATGGAAGATTAAGCTCTCCAAGTGCATGTTTGCTCAGTGGGAGATCAAGTATTTGGGGCATGTAGTCAGTGAACAAGGAGTTGCTACCGATCCTGCTAAAGTTTCAGCTATTGCACAATGGCTAGTGCCTGCTAATGCTAAAGAATTGCGTAGTTTTTTGGGGCTGGCTGGTACTACTGCAAGTTTGTCAAACATTTCGGCATCATCAGTAAACCACTGACAGACTTGCTCAAGAAACACACAATATTCGTTTGGACAGCTGAGCATGACAAATCCTTTAATGCCTTGAAGGCGGCTCTTTGTAGCTCACCTGTGTTAGCTCTACCTAACTTTCACCTTCCCTTTGCAATTGAAACTGATGCCAGTGGCCAGGGGGTTGGGGCAGTACTATTACAAAATGACCATCCTTTGGCTTTTATTAACAAAGCTTTGGGCCCCAAATCGCAAGGCTTGTCCACTTATGAAAAAGAGTATTTGGCCATTCTCTTGGCGGTCCAGCAACGGCGTTCTTACTTACAACATAGTGAATTTATTATATACACAGACCAAAAGAGTCTTGCTTAGTTAACTGAACAAAGGTTGCACACACACTGGCAACAGAAAGTATTCACCAAGCTGCTGGGTCTGGAGTATAGAGTGGTATATAAGAAAGGGGCAGAGAACAGGGTGGCCGATGCATTGTCTAGGAAGTCAACTCATGATTCTTCTTGTGCTGCAGTTTCTTCTTGTTCTCCCCAATGGCTGACAGAGGTGCAGTCTGGCTATTCTTGTGATAATGAGACTCTGGAAGTGATCAGGAAACTCTCAATTGACCAGTCTGTTGTTCCTAATTTTTCCCTCCATAATGGTCTTCTGAAGTATAATGGCCGCATTTGGATTGGCAACAACCCTTCTCTTCAGAATAAGCTGCTTTCTGCTTGTCACTCCAGTGCAGTGGGTGGTCACTCCGGGACCCCAGTAACTTATATGAGGATGAAAAGGCTTTTCGCCTGGAAGGGTATGAAGAAAGTTGTGGCATCCTTTGTTCAGCAATGTATTATATGTCAACAAGCTAAGCCTGACCGCGCGAAGCTGCCAGGATTACTGCAACCACTCCCGGTGCCAGATGAGGACTGGCAGATCATTTCTTTGGATTTCATTGAAGGCCTACCAACTTCAGGTGCTGCTAACTGTTTACTGGTGGTAGTGGATTTCTTCACCAAGTATGGCCACTTTATACCGCTGCATCATCCATTCACAGATGCATCGGTTGTGTCGGGTACCTATAAAAGGGGTACCCTAACTTAGGCCCAGAACTACTCGATAACAAGGCCCACAAACGAAGCTGGCCTGGCTCCGTAGCCCAGCAAAGGCCCATCATGACAAACTCCACCACGGCACTCGTCCCCGCTTGGAGACCCTTGAACGGGGAAGTCCGTGACGATCGAGCCTAGCCAAGCTCGAGGGGGACGTTCACCCTCGAGCTAGCACTTCCGTCACGTTTGAGACTCAGCGGCCAGGCTCGAGCCTGCCACGCCGGGGACAACGCCCGAGACTCTGCGACCATCATCACTGCTCATAAATGACTCCTCTACGGTCAAAAAGAAGGATTCACTGCACCACGCCACCGCCCACGCTGCGGAGAAGACATCGGTCAAATCCACCTGGCGTGGTGGATTCTGATCTGACACTGCACAGGCCGGTCCTGGCAATGATACTGTGCCAATCACTCCTTTGACTTTGCTCTCTATCCTCGAAGGCAACCCTCGAAGAGAACTACGGAGGGTCGACCCGGACGCCGTGCTCAAGTCGCTACCCTCGAAGGCCCGAGTTGTCACGAGAAGAACATCACGTCAACCACTTCCATGTTGTCAGCCGGAGTTGGAAGGCGCGATTCCCGCTCGCATCGTGCGCGGCATGGGCAGCACAGTGCACCTAGTAGCACCAGCCCCACGAACACATGTACTCGCACCCTCCCTCCTTGGTCTATAAAAGGGGAAGGGAAGCCCATGCAAAGATCAGGTCGATACACAACAGAACACACAAAAACAATTAGCCACCAAAGGCCCAGGGACTTGGGAGCTCATCTCCTTCTCCCATCTTGCTTGTAACCCCCTACTACGAGCAACACGAAATTGGTGCTACGCACCACTGCTGCACGTACGGCCCCATGGCTGGAACCAGGATAAAAACTCCCGTCTCTCCACCCGCCATCGGGGCAACGAGTGGTTAGCACCGCAATCACTTGTTTGTGCCGGTGTGACCAAATCAGGCACCGACAGTTGGCGCGCCAGGTAGGGGCCCAGCGCTGCGCAACTCTCATTCCCGATGGCGAGCTTCAACCAAGGACGCCCCCTGCTGGGCGAGAGCAATCTGCTCCCAGTGGGGCAGGAGATCTGGTTCGGGAGCTTGTGATTCCAGGCATGTGGTGATAATTACCACATGCGCATCCTCCAAGAGCAACCAAGCAACCAGCCGGAGCCTCCTCAACCGCCACCGGCAGCGCCGCAACGACGGAGTCGTCCCGGACCTCGCGCACGACGAGCACGTGCTGCGAGGCGCGCAGCCGGCGCCAACATCCCTCCTCCCGTGAGGGATGGGGAGATCCTGCGATCAGGGTCGTGGGAAAGGGCTGCACCCTTCCTCCCGGAACCCATTTCTGCACCACGTGCTACGACAGCACGTCCCTATCCCTATGGGCTACGCGGCCTCACGGCTACGTACGCCTCACTCATCCGCACCGCCATGGGTGCCTATGATGGCCAACCAGGCTATCATCCGGCCTCGGAGCGCAGCCTCGCCGCCCTGACGCCCGACGATTCCCACACCGAGTCGGAAGATGGACATGCCTTTGGGCATGAGCACCCCAGTTGGGACTACTCTGGTCTCCGCGACCCAGAGGCCTTTTTGGCATTCCAAACAACGGCGGATTATTGCTTCGGCTATTCCGATGATGAGTATGATCCGACCAGGGAGTGTTTCGTCATCAACGACGGGCAGGTCAGCGAAGGATCGACGTCAGACGACGATGGCGAAGATGACGGCCAGGGAGGCAACGACGGCGCAGATCCGGTGGGCGCGCAGCCACCGGACCCATCGGATCACTTGCCCTCCGAGGACGAGCGGCATCCACGTCGTCAGCCACGAGTTGCTCGCCCCCACGACTTAGGAGGCGCCGACGTCTCACCACCAGTGCATCCCGACCACAGGGCCACGAACGGAGCACGGACGCGCGTCACTCGGGGCGAGTAGCTCAGGCCCGCATTCTCACCGAGGGCAGAGATGATGACCTCGCTCCCAGGACGAGCCAAAAGCTCATCACGGCGGCCGCGCTGCTGTGAGCCATGCCGGAGTCAGCTACCCCCGAGGGGCGGAAGCTGCATCTCGAGGACCAAAAGCTGGTTGAGAACGCCGCACAACAGCAGGCCGAGAGCTCAGCCTCACGCCTTCGGTGCTCCTCAGCCTCGAAGGACGAACGGAGGGGGGAGTCATCGGTACGTTCACCCCGGCCTAACGGCAGGGCACAAACGCAGTCCCGAGGCGACTCCCACCGGGACATTGCGCATCGCCGCACCGAAGGACCACGCGCACCCGAGGTGGAGCCACCTCCTGCACGGGCGCCCGCGAAGTCGCGCCTCCGGGACACCCGAGGCACGAGGGATGATAGCGACGCCCGCAATACGTTGAACCAGATAAGGCAGCGAGAGGGGGCCTGGACCCGCCAACGCGGGCGCACCGACGTTGGATGGAACTGGGATGCGGCCCCTGAACCGGCGGGAACGCGCGTGTTTAGTAGTAACATCCGCACCGCTCCGATTCCCCCTCGTTTCCGACAGCCTACCACCATCACCAAATACTCTGGGGAGACGGACCCTAGGGTATGGTTGAATGACTACCGCCTAGGATGCCAGCTCGGCGGCGCTACAGATGACGACATGATCATCCGTAATCTGCCACTCCACCTGGCAGATTCCGCACGGACATGGCTCGAGCATCTGCCCCCCGATCGGATCCACGACTGGAACGACCTGGTCGAGACCTTTGTGGGGAACTTCCAGGGCACCTACGTGCGCCCCGGGAACACGTGGGACCTTCGGGGTGCAAACAAAAGCCCGGCAAATCCTTGAGGGACTTTATCCGGTGCTTCTCCAAGCGCTGCACCGAGCTTCCCAACATTACCGACCATCAGATGATCCACTCCTTCCTCGAGAGCACCACATGCTATAGGTTGGTATGCAAGTTAGGGAGGAGCCCACCTCCCGACGCAAACCGGCTATTTGAAGTGGCCTCGAAGTACGCCTCGGGGGAGGAGGCGGCCAATGCCATTTTTAATGGTAAGAAGGGAAAGCGTCCCCAGGAAACACCGGCAGGGGACGACAAGACGAAGGGCCCCTCGAAGAAACGGAAGCACGGCAAAAAGGGAAAAAAGCTCTGGGCACCCCACGAAACGGGCGACGTCGAAAACGAGGCTCTCGCAGTCGACCCTAACCACAAGGGGCCTCGAGGTCCCCCGCGTGGTGGGGGCATCTTCGACGACCTCCTCAAGAAGCCATGCCCATACCACAAGACCGCAGTCGCTCACACTCTCGAACAGTGTGAGATGCTGCGGAAGTTTTACAACCGCATCCCTCGAAAGGACGGCGGTCAGCCCAAGGATGGCGGCGGCAAGGACGACGACGGATACTCCGAGGTCGAACACGTGTTCTTCATTATGGGAGGCCCCGCAGCCAACCTAAAACCTCGACAGAGGAGGAGGGAACGTAGGGAGGTCTTGCTGGCCCGACCAGCGACCCCTTCGTACCTCGACTGGTCTTCAGAGACCATCTCGTTCGGTCGTGAGGATCATCCCGACCATATCCCGAACCCCGGACAGTATCCCCTCGTCGTCGACCCCGTCATCGGCAACACGCGCTTCTCCAAGGTGCTCATGGACGGGGGCAGCAGCCTCAACATCCTGTATGCTCCAACTTTGGAGCTCATGGGAATCAGCACCAGTGAGTTGCGCCCCAACAAGTACTCCTTCCATGGAGTTGCGCCCGAAAAACGCGTCCAAACTCTCGGGCGGATCGACCTGCCCGTCTACTTCGGAACCCCGGCGAACTTCCGAAAGGAATTGCTCACCTTCGAGGTAGTGGGCTTCAAGGGAGCCTACCACGCCATCTTGGGAAGGCCGTGCTACGCCAAGTTCATGGCCATCCCCAGCTACACCTACCTCAAGCTGAAGATGTCGGGGCCTCACGGAGTCATTACGGTCGGCCCAACGGTCGAACACGCCTATGAGTGTGACGTCGAGAGCATCGAGCTCGCGGAGGCTCTTGCCCTCGACGAGTCCCTCGTAGCAGACCTGGAGGCGATCGTCAACACGCCCCCTGACGCCAACGAACGGCAACCTGGGAGCTTCGCGCCCGCCGAGGACACCAAGACTGTCCCCCTCAACCCCGACAGCTACGACGGCAAGGTGTTGAGGATCAGTTCCTCCCTAAGTAACAAATAGGAAGTGGTGCCCGTCGACTGTCTCCGCGCCTACGCTGACATCTTTGCGTGGAGCCCCTCTGACATGCCAGGCATTCCGAGGGAGGTCGCCGAGCACTCTCTTGATATCCGCCCCCACTCCAAGCCGGTCAAACAGTGCCTCCGCCGCTTCAACGAAGTGAAACGGCAGGCGATCGGCGAAGAGGTACGCAAGCTTCTGGAGGCCGAGTTCATCAAGGAGGTTTTTTATCCCGAGTGGCTAGCTAACCCTGTACTAGTAAAGAAGAAAAATGGGAAGTGGAGAATGTGTGTAGACTACACCAGTTTGAATAAAGCATGCCCGAAAGTCCCATTTCCTATACCACGTATAGACCAGATTGTAGACTCTACGGCGGGATGCGAACTTCTATGTTTCCTCGATGCGTACTCCGGTTACCATCAGATTAAGATGAAGGAGTCTGACCAGCTCGCGACTTCCTTTATCACTCCTTTTGGCATGTACTGCTACGTTACGATGCCCTTCGGCCTTCGAAACGTCGGGGCCACGTATCAATGTTGTATGCTCCACGTCTTCGGGGATCATATAGGTCGTATCGTAGAGGCATATGTCGACGATATCATCGTAAAAACCAGGAAGGCAGACGACCTGGTGCGCGACCTCGAAGTCGTGTTTAGCTGCCTCAGGGCGCACGGAGTAAAACTCAACCCCGACAAGTGCGTCTTCGGTGTGCCTCGAGGTATGCTCTTGGGTTTCATTGTCTCCGAACGAGGCATCGAGCCCAACCCCGAAAAAGTCACGGCCATCCAGCAGATGGAACCGATCCGCGACCTAAAGGGCGTACAGAGGGTAATGGGATGCCTGGCGTCCCTAAGCCGCTTCATCTCTCGTCTCGGGGAGAAGGGGCTACCTCTGTATCGACTTTTGAGGAAATCAGAGCACTTCACCTGGACCACGGAGGCCCAGAAAGCTCTCGATCGACTCAAAACGGCGTTAACGAACACGCCGATCCTTACCTCACCGAAAGAGGGCGAACCTCTCCTCCTCTATGTCGCAGCGACCACTCAAGTCGTCAGCGTGGTTATAGTGGTGGAAAGAACCGAGGAAGGACACTCCCTGCTGGTCAAGCGACCGATATACTACATCAGCGAAGTTCTGACAGAGACCAAGACGAGGTATCCCCACGTCCAGAAGCTGATCTACGCCATTGTGCTGGCTCGACGTAAACTGCAGCATTACTTCGAGGCTCACCCAGTGACCGTCGTGTCGTCCTTCCCACTGGGCGAAATCATCCAGAACCGCAAGGTCTCCGGGCGAATCTCGAAATGGTCGACGGAGCTAATGCGGGAGACCCTCACTTATGCGCCAAGGAAAGCCATCAAGTCCCAGATCTTGGCGGACTTCGTAGCCGAATGGACCGACACCCAGCTCCCTCCCTCGAGGTCCAGCCTCGACTGCTGGGAAATGTATTTCGATGGGTCGGTGATGAAGACCGGCGTAGGCGCCAGCCTGCTCTTCATTTCACCTACGGGGAGCACCTTCGGTACGCCGTGCGACTCAACTTCCCCGCGTCCAACAATATGGCGGAGTACGAAGCGCTCCTTGCCGGCTTGAAAATCGCGCTCGAGCTCGGCATTAAGCGCCTCGACATCGGCGGCGACTCGCAATTGGTCGTCGACCAGGTGATGAAGGAATCAAGCTGCCACGACGAAAAGATGGCGGCCTACTGCCAGGCGGTACACAACCTCGAGGACAAGTTCGATGGCCTCGAGCTTCATCACATCGTGCGAAGATATAATGAGAAGGCCAACGAATTGGCAAAGATCGCGTCGGGACGAGCCACCTTCCCCCCAAACGTATTCGCCAAGGACATCGACAAGCCCTCGATTTCCATCACCCTCTCGGCCAGAACCTCGACCGCAGTCGACCCTCAAGGGGCCGCCCTCGGTCCCACGAGCGCGGAGCTCCTGGCGAATGAGGACGAGCCCATGGGGTACGAGGCTTGCTCGAAAGAAAAAGACAAGGCAGAGGCGATGGAAATCGACGAAGTCCCAACACCTCGAGATTGGCGGAGTCCGTACCTTGACTGGCTCAATCAAGGCGTTCTGCCTAACGATCGAACGGAGGCAAGGCGCGTCGCGAGGAAGGCTAAGCAGTTCCTCATCATCGAAGGAGAATTATATAGATGGGGTACCTCGGGGGTCTTGCAGCGCTGCATCCCGATACCCGAGGGAAAGGAGCTCATCCTCGACATCCACGCGGGCGTGTGCGGACATCACGCTGCCCCACGTACGCTCATAGGCAACGCCATTCGACAAGGCTTCTACTGGCCCACCGCCGTGGCTGACGCCACGGAGGTGGTACGAACCTGCAAAGGGTGCCAGTTCTACGCACGCAAGACGCACCTTCCTGCCCACGCGCTTCAAACCATCCCCATCACATGGTCGTTCGCCGTATGGGGCCTCGACCTTGTCGGGCCAATGGCAAAAGCGCCCGGGGGCTTCACACACCTATTGGTGGCGGTCGATAAATTCTCCAAATGGATCAAAGCTCGACCCATCAATAGAATCAAGTCTGAGCAGGCGGTGCTCTTCTTCACCGACATAATCCATCGGTTTGGGGTTCCAAACTCCACATCACCGACAACGGCACCCAGTTTACGGGGAAGAAGTTCTTAGAATTCTGCGACAACTTCCACATCCGAGTGGATTGGTCGGCAGTGGCCCACCCACAAATAAACGGTGAAGTAGAACGTGCCAATGGCATGATTCTGCAAGGCCTGAAACCTAGAATTCACAACAAGCTGAAGAAGTTTGGGCACAGGTGGGTGCAAGAACTGCCATTGGTGATCTGGAGCCTAAGAACGACCCCAAGCAGAGCGACAGGGTTCTCCCCGTACTTCCTGGTCTACGGGGTAGAGGTCATCCTCCCCACGGATCTGGAGTACGGATCCCCTAGGCTCCGAGCGTACCAAGAACAGCGAAATTGCCGGGCTCGAGAGGACTCGCTGGACCAAGTCGACGAAGCTCGAGACGTGGCCCTACTCCACTCGGCAAGATACCAGCAAAACCTACGTCGACAATAGGCTCGAAAGGTCCGGCATCGAGACCTCTGCAAGGGTGACCTCGTCTTGAGGCTTCGGCAAGACAATCGAGGACGGCACAAGCTTACACCCCCATGGGAGGGGCCATACATCGTAGCCGAAGTCCTCAAGCTGGCTGATAAGGAGGGACAGATCCTCACGAACGCCTGGAACATCTAACAGCTACGTCGCTTCTATCCCTAGAGTGGCCCGTGGCCCTCAAAACTTTTGTACATACTCTAGACTTGTACAAATTTCTTGATTAAAGAGTCGGCTTTTAACCCCCACGGCTTGTGAATGAATAAAACGAACTTTTGTTCCATCACGTTTCGAGGGAGGAATGGCTCTACCCTTGGTAGGACCACCCCTCCCTCGGGGGGCTAAATGGGGAAGGACCCCCGAAAAAAAATCGTCACTTTTTTCAAAACTCCTTTGCAAACCCTCAAAGGGAACGCGCTAGGCGTGAAACGGACAAGGGCAGGGTCGCCTGAGCCGAGTGTTCGCCTACGCCTCGAGGCTACGGCAACACCTCACTTCCCTCCGCCTAAGTCATTCACGTACGATCGATCCTAGTGGCGACTTCCTTTCGAGGCACATGCATCGGACACAATGCGCGTCGCGAAGATACCGCATGAAAATAAAACCTCATTTAAACGAAACAAACAATGTCTAATAGGATGTAAGCAAATTAATCTTACATCAAAAAAGTTTCAATTCCTAAACTACTTTTTACACTCGGGCTCGATGGCCCGAAACTTTCAGGGATTGCCCCCGCCGCCAAGATCGTCCCAGCCGCCACCATCCTCGCCAGGGAAGAGGACACCCTCGAAGTGGCCCGCGAGCACTCGCGCCGTCTCGTCGGCGGCAGCGTCAGCTTCCTCGATCGCCGCCACTGCCTCCTCGTCGTTAAGGTTGTCGACGACGACGTACCCGGCGGCGAGCTTCGAGAGATCCGCTTGGTAGTGGGTCGTGACCACTCCAAGCGCCTTCCGAATCCCGAGCAGGAGGGCTTCCTTCACACGTGACGTGAAGTGCCCCCCAAGCGCTCGAAGGCGACTGGCGAGGGAACTGCCGGATTGCACGTCGGCACCAGCAATTTCGTTGCAGGCCGCCGAGGCAGCCTACACCAGCTCATCGAGCTCACGCTAGGTCGCCGAATGTGCCACCAGTAGAGCCTCCTTCGACTCCGTCTCGGCCTGGAGCACTTGCCTCAGCGCTGCACCAACAATGCTGTCAGAAACGAAAAAACAACAAGGCAAAAAAGATCGAAACCCGAACAAAATCAGCTTACCCTCGAGGGTTTTTTCCCCCTCTCGAGCCTGCCGCTCCGCCGTGGCCCGAGCCGCCTACTCCAGCTCGAGCTGGTCTCGGGCCTCCACCAAGAGACGCCGCTCCCCTCCAAGCACCGACTCAGCCGTCTCACGCGCGGCCCGCTCGCGTTCCAACCAAGTGTTGGCGTTCGTGAGCTGGTCGCGCACGGTGCGGACTGTGTCGTCTAGGCGGGTGATGACTTCGCCCTTCTCCCGACACTCGGTGGCAACCCGGTCTCGAACGTCTTGGAGGTCGGCCAGTTGGCGGTCTCGAACTTCCACCGCCCCCGACAAACGGCGGAGCTCCAACAGCATCGCCGCAATTTGGTCGTTCTTTGCGAACGCCTCCTTGCAGAGTTCCTGCGAAAGACGAGCTAAGCGTCATCTGAAAAACAATTACGACAAAACACTGGCTGCAGCGAAACGCACCTGGTGGACCTTGCCGGCCTCATCATGAAGGCGAAGAATGTCTCGCAGCGCCCGGACAACATCCTGACCGTGTGCCAACAGAACGTCCCACAGGCGCTCCTCCGCTGTGGCTTCACGAACGAATTGTTCGGGAAGCTCGCTGCGGGATTGCCACATCACGGGGGATCCACGTTCATTGACACGGGTAGGTATCCCGCTGGGCTCGGCCGACGCTGGCCCCGTTGGAAGCGTGACGAGGGTCAACGGCGCGGCCCCGCCACTCTCGTGCTCCCGCGGCGCGAGGGCTCGCCCATCTAGAGCCTCGGCCAGCTCTGATAGATGGGGAAACCCGGCGCCAAAGGCTCGCCCCTCTCCCCCCTCACGCGGGGGGGCCCCGCGACGTCCGCCTCCACGAGTGCCGCAGACGGCTCCTCAACACGAGAAGCCCCCCAAGGAGCGGGGGTGGCGTCCTCGGTCCGAGCAACCTCGGCGCGGGGCTCGACGGCGTCCTCGAGGAGTTGAGGCGGCCTTGGCTCCTCGAGGACCCGGGGTGCCTCCTCGCACGGCTGCCGCTCGACCTGCAGCCCCGCCTGAGCGTCGAAAAAGGTGACAAAGTTCTGGACCGCCTCGTTCGTCGGGCCCAGGAGCTGCGAGGACGGGTGAGGCGACGAGCTTGGCCTGACCTTGAGGGCCTTGGTCGGCGCAAGGGAAGGTACGGCCCATCCACCAGACCGACTACGCCAAAGAAAAAATTCAGTCAGAAACAAAAATGATGTCTCGATGAACGAAAAAGCGACGAAAAAAGCTTACCGAATGATGGGGAGCTTCCGCTTCAGCCCCAAGGCTGAGACAGGAGCCACCCTCGAAACCTCGCCTCCCGTGGAGGCGCCGGCCTCCCCTTGAGGAGCCACCCTCGAAATCTCCTTCCTTCCCGTGGAGAAGCCGGCCTCTCCTTGGGAAGCCTCTGCACCTGGCCCACGAGCTTGGGCCACCTCGACAGCGCCCGTCCGCTTGGGTGCCTCGCCTCGATCTTGGGGTTCCTCGGGGGCAGCCGCCGCCACCCCCGATGGACTCCCAAGAGCAGGCACCGTGGTCGACGGTGGAGCTTTGAGGTAGATGGGCTCTCCGCTGCCGCCCCCAGACGCTGCAGCCAGGGCGGCCCCACCGGGGGAAGCCCGAGAGGAGATGGGAAGCCCAAGAGGAGACGGGCTCCTCGCCCCACCGTCCTCCTCGGATCCTTCACCAGCGGGATCTGGGGAAGTCTCCGGCGTCGGGAGCGGTGAGAGCCGTGCCTCTCCCGCTCGCGGTTCTCCTCCAAGTGCTTCCTCCTCTTCCGCTCCTTCCGCTTCCGCCGCGCCTCCTTCCGATCCTTCTCCTGCTTCGCCCGCTCAGCGAGGGCGCGGTTGTTGGCCTTGTCCTCTGGGACAAGGGGCTTGGAAGTGTGGCCGCGGGACAGCCCCTGCGAAACACCAGTCACAAGGTCAAAAACACGCAAAATTGAAACATAAAGCAAATACGAGGGTCGAAAAGCCGCCTACGAAGCTCAGGTGGCCATCCTTGGGCCGCATGGGCACCACCCACGGGTTGTCCGCCAGCCGGTCGACGGCACACCGCGCGCGCTGCACGGCGATGGCGTCGGGCCACGGCTCCGCCGCCATCGCTGTGCCGGTGACGTCGGCGCCAGGAGTCATCCCAAACAGTGGGAGCCTCCTCTGCATGAGGGGAAGCACCCGCCGCCGATGGAAGTTCGCGATGACGCCACCAGCGGTGAGGCCGTGCCTCGACAGGCGCTGGAGTGCCTCGATCAGGGGAGCGAGCTTGTCCTTCTACTCCGGCGACGACACCCCGTAGGTCCAGCAGTCCAGCTTCTCCGTCAGCAGCCTGCCGGTGTAGGGCGGTAGACGCCTCCCGTCGTTGCGAAGGTAGAACCACCCCTAGTCCCAATCTTGGTTGTTGGAAACCATGGAACAAGGGATGTAGAGCTCCCTACGGTTCCTCCGGACTTGGAGCACGAGGCCACCAGCGCGAGCAGGGCGACGGACCCCCTTGGTGACGCCCTCTAGGAAGAGCTCACCGAAGAAGAGGTGGCACCACAGGTCCCAGTGGGCCTCGATGCCCAAGAAGCCCTCGCAGACGGCGACGAATACCGCCGCCTGCGAGATCGCGTTGGGAAAGAAGTTGTGCAGCTCCACCTTGTAGTGGAAGCACAGCGCTCGCAGAAATCGCCCCGCTGGGACGCCAAAGCCCCGCTCGTGGAGGCGAACGAGGCTGACGACGTAGCCCGCCGGTGGGGCGGGCTCCGTGGCAGCCCCCGACGAGATCCAAACCGGTGGTTCTCCGTCGACGTTTGGCGGCAACACTCCGACCTCCACGAGCCCATCCAGACAAGTATTGGTGGCCGTCGATGGCTTCCACGGCGCGGGGTCGACGAGTTGGACCATGGCGACAAGTGGAAGCTTAGGCGAGAGAGGAGATGGGAACGCAAAGGCTTGAAGGCAAAGGCTAGAAGGCAAGGGAGGCGTATCCTTGGCAGGAGCCCTGCCCCGCTATTTATACTCCCCCGCGGAGTAAGGCGCGGCAGGACACCGGCCGTGACACGCCAGCCCCCTAGGCTGACAGTCAGGCCCGCCCCGGGAGACGTAACGGCACCGGCCGCGTCTACCACACTAACCACGTTTACTGCGCCGCGATACTCGCGGAGTCCGGCGCAGTAAACGTGCGGTCGTGTCGAACCACGCCCGCACGCCTCGCCTAAAAAGACGCGCCCACTTCTCCCATGAAATCACGATATCTACCTCGGTGGTCATCATGACCCGCGCGAAACAAGGAAGGGCGCATTCAAGGCGCCAACCCTCAAAGGGAAGCCTCGAAGCTCGAATGCTCGAGGAAGACCGGTCGAGGGACAAAGGCCTCGAAAGCCTCGACAGATGCCAGCCCCCGCAGGATTGAACCTCACCCCTGCGGAGGCTCGGGGGCTACTGTCGGGTACGTGTAAAAGGGGTACCCTAACTTAGGCCCAGAACTACTCGATAACAAGGCCCACAAACGAAGCTGGCCTGGCTCCGTAGCCCAGCAAAGGCCCATCACGACAAACTCCACCACGGCACTCGTCCCGCTTGGAGACCCTTGAACGGGGAAGTCCATGACGATCGAGCCTAGCCAAGCTCGAGGGGGATGTTCACCCTCGAGCTGGCTCTTCCGTCACGTTCGAGACTCAGCAGCCAGGCTCGAGGGAGACGTTCACCCTCGAGCTGGCGTTTTCGTCACGTTCGAGGCTCGGCAAGCTCGAGCTTGCGGGCCAAACTCGAGCCTGCCACACCGGGAACAACGCCCGAGACTCTGCGACCATCATCACTGGTCATAAATGACTCCTCTGCGGTCAAAAAGAAGGATTCACTGCACCACGCCACCGCCCACGCTGCAGAGAAGACATCGGTCAAATCCACCTGACGCGGTGGATTCTGATCTGACACTGCACAGGCGGGTCCTGGCAGTGATACTGTGCCAACCACTCCTTTGACTTTGCTCTCTATCCTCGAAGGCAACCCTCGAAGAGAACTACGGAGGGTCGACCCGGACGCCGTGCTCAAGTCGCTACCCTCGAAGTCCCGAGTTGTCACGAGAAGAACATCACGTCAACCACTTCCATGTTGTCAGCCGGAGTTGGAAGGCGCGATTCCCGCTCGCATCGTGCGCGGCATGGGCAGCACAGTGCACCTAGTAGCGCCAGCCCCACGAACACATGTACTTGCACCCTCCCTCCTTGGTCTATAAAAGGGGAAAGGAAGCCCATGCAAAGAGCAGGTCGATACACAACAGAACACACAAAAACAATTAGCCACCAAAAGGCCCAGGGACTTGGGAGCTCATCTCCTTCTCCCATCTTGCTTGTAACCCCCTACTACGAGCAACACGAAACCGGCGCTACGCACCACTGCTGGACGTACGGCCCCGTGGCCAGAACCAGGATAAAAACTCCCGTCTCTCCACCCGTCATCCGGGCAACGAGTGGTTAGCACCGCAATCACTTGTTTGTGCCGGTGTGACCAAATCAGGCACCGACAGGTTGCTAAGGTGTTCATTGCTCAAATTTATCGTTTGCATGGAATGCCATCGGCTATAGTATCTGACCGTGATAGGATCTTTACAAGTACCTTTTGGAAGGAATTGTTTTCTCTAGCTGGGGTGGAACTTCGTATGTCTTCGTCCTATCACCCACAATCTAACGGCCAGACCGAGCGTCTGAATCAAACTTTGGAAACATTTCTCTGATGCTTTGTTCACGCTTGCCCCGCCAAGTGGTCTCAATGGGTTTCTCTTGCAGAATTTTGGTACAACAATTGTCCCCATTCTGCAACAGGCACATCGCCTTTCCAGGCTCTGTATGGCTACCATCCCCGTCACTTTGGCATTGTTCCTGACCATGCTGTGGCTTCTACAGAGTTGTCTCAATGGATTGCTGAGAAACAAGTTATGCAGAACCTTATCAAGCAGCATTTGGCTCGTTCTCGACTTCGTATGAAGCGCCAGGTAGATAAGAACAGAAGCGAGAGATCCTTTATGGTTGGTGACATGGTATTTCTTAAGTTGCAGCCCTATGTTCAGTCATCATTGGCCCCTCGAGCCAACCAGAAATTGGCCTTCAAATACTTCGGCCCTTTTGAAGTTCTGCAGAAAGTCGGTCAAGTTGCCTATAAATTGAAGCTGCCGTCAATGTCCAAGAACGTACTTTTGAGTCAATGTCCAAAAACGTACTTTTGTGCCAATGTCCAAGAACGTACTCCACAAGTGTAAGACTCTCCTCCCCCTCCAAACCCTCCTCATCAATGGGCCTTTTCCCACATGCCACCTCTAGAAGGAATGCACCGAAGGCGTAAACATCCGTTGCCGGGCTAGTTTTCCCCGTGCGCATTAGCTCAGGAGCTAGGTACCCCATTGTGCCCACCACACTAGTGGTATACGATGAGTTGGTTGCACCATGGTCGTATACTCTTGCAAGGCCAAAGTCACCGAGCCGACCCTTCATCTCGTCGTCGAGAAGCACATTGCTTGGTTTGATGTCTCGGTGCACAATAACCTGCTCCCACTCCTCATGTAGGTAGAGCAGCCCCGCCGCGACATCTTTGATGATCTGAAATCTTTGATCCCAGCTCAATGTAATCTTGCTGTCTTGGTCATATAGAAACTTGTCAAGGCTACCATTAGGCATGTAACTGTACACAAGTAGTAGCTCCCCTTTCCTTCGGCAATAGCCAAGTAGCGGCACGAGATTCCGGTGCCTTAGCCGACCCATGCTCGCGACCTCGGCGACGAACTCTGTCGTCCTCTGCCTCGACTCGTCGGACACCCTCTTCACCGCCACCACCGATCCGCACCTTGTTCGAAGCACGCCCCTGTACACCTCGCCGCTGCCGCCTTTCCCGACCAGTCTCTTCTTCGTGAAGCCATTGGTGGCACGGTACAAGTCCTTGTACGGGAACCGGTGCGCGCCGAACTCGGCCTCCCAGTCCTCGCGTAGCTCGACGTATTCCTCCATCCGCCGCCGGACGTACACCACCACACCGGCGACCGACACGACGACGACGACGATGGCGATGGCCACTACCGGCAGCACGATGGCCATCACCTTCTTCTTCCTCCGTCGTGTGGGCTTCGGGTATTCGGGGAGCCGGGACGTGTCGAGCGGAGGCGCGGCGGTGTCCAACGCGAAGCTCCAGCCGAGAACGTAGTGGCTGCACGCCATGGCGCCGGTGGAAGACGAGAAGCCGACGTAGGCCCCGGCGGGGACCACTGCGGCGAGGTCGACGGAGATCGAGACGAGGGGCTTGTTGGGCTTGGGCTCGCCGGCGGGCGCCAGCGTCACGTCGAGCACCGTCGAGTTGCCGTCGTAGTCCACCCACACCTGCATCGCCTCGCCGCTGGAAACGCTCAGATTTTGGAGCACGCCGCCGTTGTCGTCGGCGTCGTAGTAGCCAGCGCTTGCGGCGGCGACGGAGCGGAGGCTGTCGACGTCGATGCCGACGTGGTTGTTGTCGATGTCGGCGAACTCGTAGTTGAGGACGGTGTCGAGCTCGACGGCGAGGATGTGGTTGGTGACGGCGCCGTCGTCGCCGTCGGTGGTGTTGAGGAGTCCCAGGTACTGGTACGGCATGGTGGTGGTGGAGAGGTTCCGCGTGCGGGAGACGAAGAAGGCCAGGCCGTGGCTTCTCTGGAGGTGCGGCGAGACGATGGCGAACACGAACGAGGCGGAGAAGGACCGCACGGAGCCGTTGGGCGCCGCCTCGTCGCGGAACCGGAGGGGGGACGGGTGCAGCGCGTGGCCGGTCATGGCCGCCGTGTCGTTGGTCATGACCAAGAGGCCGTTTGGCGCCACACGGGCGGCGCCGTCGAGGGCGAGGCTCGCGCCAGCGAAGCCGTCGTAGGTGAACTGGTCGGCGACGGCGAGCTGAAGGCTTGTTAGGAGGAGCAGTGCAAGGGCAAGGACGGCCATGGTCGCGTCGGCTGCCTGTATGGCTCAGCGGGATGTTTGAAGCAGAGGACAAGGGAGAAGCTCGCTGACCTAGAGGCTTGTAGCCAAGTGGCAGGGGTTCCTGGCCGCTGGAAAGTCCTCGGACGGCTCTCCGAAACTCTGTGCTCGGCATATGGTCAGCACGCGATGCAACACTTTTTTCCATTCTCTCACGATGACCGTGCTTGTTGTCCGCCTAATGAAAGTCGTTGGCGTGTATTTCTCAAACAATAGAGAGAGAGAGATAAGAAAGTTTCAGGTGGCTTCGTTTGACATTTGTTTGTGGAAAGTCGTTGATTCGAGCTGTGAAAACGATCGATGGATGGAGGGGAAAAAAAGAGATGATTTTGGCGGGGTTTAGCAGTATGCATGCAGGTCTTTGTTTCAATACGGCTACGGAAACGATCGGCGGCGTGACGACTCCTCAGCCTAATGTTAGAGTTGGGCTGAATGGCGTTCATGATCTGCTCGTATTTCTGTTTTTTTTACTAGTAAAATGCAGGAATAGCCACTATATTTGTTGGCTTATTTTAATTTGGTCATCGTACTTAAAAAAGTGTAATAAATCATAGCCATCAAGTTGCTCAACTGAATCGATACGGTCATTACCTCTCTAGAAATACGTATTCAGACGATGTGGTATAGATTTGGCTAATGACTCATGCTCTATCATGAACAAAATGCACTATTTAACAACGTGGGCAAATCTAATTGCATTTTTTGTTTATTCATCCCATCATCTCCTGATTCTCTTCATTTCATATATAATCATTGTTAATTAGCTCACGAGATCTATCACCTTGGTCCAGAAACAATCAAACAACTGAACACATGATATTTCCCGGCTACAACTTTCTTGCACCAACTGGCATGGCCATGGACAACGGTAAGTTCCATGAGGCAACGGACATTGGGGAGTCGAAGCACCTTGATTATCCTAAAACCGCACTACAACCCGTTCCTACTCCTGTGTTGTTAGAATTTACGAGCATAGGAACTCGGAGAAGGCAGCTCGCTGCCACAATTAAACAAGACATATACATGCCGATGATCCATGGCGACATCTATTGAAGCAATGCATTCAGGTGGGGAGACTTCCCCAGTGATCCATCCAAAAAAATATACACATCATATCACCCGAATACATATTTTTAGAGAGCTAATGAGCGTATCGACTTAGTTGAGCAACCTTGATGGCCACGATTTACACTTTTCTAAGTACGATGGCCAATTGAAACAAACCAACAAATATAGTGGTTATTCATGCATTTTACTCTTTTTTACCATTCGTATTCATGTTTCTACTTGGTTGAAAAATATGGAAGATGCCTTTTGTGATTTTTTTTAGAAGAGCCTTTTGTGAATTTACTACTACTACTAACGGGCCAAGATTTCGCGGCCTCCCGTGAGTCTTGGCCCCACGTGGGCCCCACGAGACACTGTGCAGTACTGTTCACAGAGGTTGCCCCTCCAAACCTAAGTTTGTTTTCTTCTTTAAAAAACATCTTCCCAATATTTGGTTTCTAATATATGGATTAAGAATTTTGAATCGTTAAAAATACCTACTATCTAACTAAATTATTGTATTAAACCAAACTTAAAAATAAAATGCCATAACAGGTTAAACTTACTATTCGAGCTCATAAATCCATAATGCCCATAAAAAAACTACCTATCGTTACGTACTACAATGCCACCTACCATTAAACAATACTACCTACCTTTTTCCCCTCCAGACCTAAGTCTGTTTTCTTCTAAAAAAGAAACATCTTCCCAATATTTGGTTCCCAATATATGGATTACGAATTTCGGATCATTAAAATACCTACCATCTAACTAAGTGATTGTATTAAATCAAACTTAAAAATAAAATACCATAACATCTTAATCTTACTATTGGACCTCATAAATCTATAATCTATCTAAAAAAGAACGAGTAGAATTAAAAACGTTTCTCACTCAATTTGGGCCCACCTTACCCCTCACGTTGGACCCACCTGTAAGGGTCAACGGAGGTGAGAAGAAGGTCAAACCCATAAAAACTGATATTTAGAAAATGTTTATGCCAAAAACATATTTGTTTTCTCACCTTTATCCTCTCTAGCCGCTCGTCGTACCCAGTTTCCCCACGGTCTTGCCCTCTTTTTTTTTTCTTTGCCAAACTACTGCTGGGCAGGGATCTATTACATACTAACCTCCACTCCACCTCCAATACGAGTTCTGTTTTGACGTCGAAAGGTCTGTAGCTCTCCTACTCATCGATCCCGTGCTTGAGCGCAGCCCGCAGGGGTCATCATGCTCGGCCATGTGCGTCACCGTTCGAGCTCGCCGTGCTGGTCTCTGTGCTCCGTTCGATGAGCTCGAGCTCGGTTTTGCCGGCCGCCATGCTCGGTTCGAGGCTTCGAGCATGCCCACGTCGGCCGTCTTGTTCACCGGGAGTCTGGGAGTATGTCGAGCTCGGCTGCGCCTTCCTCGGTGCTGGCCGGAGACGAGCTCGAGCTCGCTTACGCATGTCGCCATTCTCTGCTCAAGCTAGCCGTGCTCGCTGGGGAGGTGCTTAATCTCGGCCACGTCCGGCGCCACCTCACTTGCTGCAAGCGAAGCTCGCGTTGGCCTGCGTCGGCCGCGGCGCTCGCTCACCCTTACCACACGACGAAGCTCGGCCTTGTCCAGTGCCTGCTGTGGAGGAAGTCTGCACCCAACAAAAATGCTTTACCAGGTACTTGATCGACTCAAGAAAGAAAGGGACAAAGGGCTATAGGACATAAATCGTCAAGATCTGTGGGCAGAATAAGCGGTTCAAATATAAAAAAAAATGCTTGAAAACATCAGCCGATTATCTTCTTAGAATTAGGAATTTGTACTATAAGCGGTCAAGGGAGGTGGGATAAGGTGCAGACCCATCAAAAGTATGTGTCAGAGAATATTTCTATAAAATATGAAATAATTTTCTCACTACATCAGTTTTTTACACGCGCTTATACCTTTTGTATCACGTGCATGTCGCAAGTGCGTTTATTTTGTCACCCCACGTGTTTATACCCGTGCGTGTAATCCTCTCGCCCAACGCGCACCGGTTTTGCGAGATCTAACCGTTTTCTTTAGAAACTAGGCTAACTCATGGGCTTCTGTGGTGTTTAATGGGCCCGGCCGTGTCTTTCCATCACTCCCATCTTCTGCCTGACTGACTCGTTGACTGTCCGTCTCTCAGCGCACATCACGATTAGAAACAAAACGACGATTCGACGAACCCTAGAGAGGCAACGAGGGATGGAGGGAGTGCGGTGTCTGGCTCTGGCAAGGCGGCGAAGAGCAGTGCAGATGGGGCGTCACCACCAAGGCAAATGATCGATTCAATGACTAGAACCTGGCACGGAACAGAAAAGCAAGTGCAAGGCCAAGACAAAAAATGAAATGTGCATACTGAGTATTTCATAATTGCTAATTTGATTATTTTTCATATGTCTGCTAATGTTGCCATGTTGGAAAATAATGCAGATTTGATCCAATGGCAACTCAAATCTACGTACTGATGTAGGTGATTCTTGTGAAGTGGAGATCGAAGCACAGTTAAAGCATCATTGACACCTGGTTAATCTCTTAGCTTGCATATTTTGTATATTTTGATATAGATAAGCTCATATTGATTATCAGGATTAAATATTATTTTTTATGTGACCGCCGACCAAATACGCCGATGTAGGAGAGAGGATCGAGAGAGAGAGGACAGAAGAGAAAGAGATGGGCATATTTGTCATGTGTCATCGGCAAAATTACTTATCAAAACTGTTTGATGGCTAAGTATAAACAGTTTTACGTTTTTTTATCAAAACAAAACTAAAGTGATAATTTAATGGCTAAAAATTACTTTCTTGCTTCTGGTTTGGCTTCATGAAATTATTAGTATAATTCGTATATTTAGGATAATTACGTCGGAGAGTTATCACAGTTCAACATCAAGCTGCCCGTAAGAACCGATCAATAGAATTGCTATTTATGTAGATGTAATACATGCTAATCTTAGTAAATACCGATGTAACTAAAAAACTCATGAAGTAGCTTGGATTATGTGTTGGAACTGAAATGTAGGCTCACTATATAACTCTGTATCACGTGCGTGTCGCACGTGCGTCTTTCCTAGTGCCCATGAAAAAACACCTATCGTTACCTACTACAATACTATCTGCCATTAAACAATACTACCTATCGTTAGGTCCTACAAGACTATTGTACCAAACAAAAATAATTTCAAGTATATCTTTATAGTCCAATTTCTTATATAATTTGATACATGATACAATTTTTTTTAGAAAAATAACAAAAATTACTTTAAATTAATATTTTCTGTTACTTTAGATTTTTTTGGGACGCGCACGGCGCGCCTATCTGACTAGTTTTTGTTGGACGATCCGAGTATCCGACAAGTCTCGATGCAACAAGCGAACAACTCGGGGCAGTGTGACACCTTGTAAGAAGCCCACGGCCCAAAATATCCCAAATCTTGAAGCCCACCAAAACTAGCGGATCGGGTTGAAAGGGGTTGGGCACGGCAAGTGGGCAATATCCAGGTCCCCGTGACGACGCAACCATTCTCCACCCGTTACCCCAAACCAGCGGCGCCACCACACCACACCACCCATGGCTCTGGCGGCGGCGAGATCCGGCCTCCGGTCCTTGGCAGCGCGCGCCGCCCCGGCGAGGCGCCGGATGTCCTCCTCCGTGCACGACGACGCCTGTGCGTACACCTCTCCCCGGCCCCTTCCCGCCCCCCTCCTCTTTCCTCGCGAGTCCCGATCGGTTCCTGATTTGGGTTTCTGACGTCATGTTTTGACGCGCCCGCAGATGAGACGGCCAAGTGGGAGAAGATCACCTACGCCGGGATCGTGACCTGCACCCTCCTGGCGGGGTACAACCTCTCCAAGGGCCACCCCCACTTCGATGAGCCGCCGGTCAGATCTCGTCCTCGAGTTCTTCCAATCTAGGATTAGATATGGCCTGAGTCTGAGACTTCGCTGTTGTTCTCTGATTTTTGCAGGCGTACCCCTATCTGCACATCCGCAACAAGGAGTTCCCCTGGGGTATGGATCGTCTGCCTCTTTATCATTTCGATCTTCCTGCTTGTTTGATTATGTTCCTTGATTTGCTCCTTTGATTGAAACGCGCTAGGGGGTAGCACTTGAATTTGTAACGCACCATCGGGATTATTATGTAATGTCAGGGACTAGTTTGCATGGCAGAGTCCTTGTATGACATTATAACCTAGTTTCCCTATATGACTACCGGCTTGTTTAGCTAATTATATGCATACCTTTATAACGGGGTATTCAGTATGTGCAACTGGTATGATCTGTTTTATCGTCATCATTGATTGTTTGGGCTATCGTTAAAATGAGAGTTCAAACACTACGTGGGTATTGTTATGGTTTGTTCTATGTGTCTGTAAATTGCTCTCGCCAGGAAGTATGTAGGGAATAAATTGTCTGAATGAATGATTTCATTAGTTTCTCCCATATGGCCCTGCGAGAGGCTGTTCAGTCATGTATGACTGTACACTAAAATGGCTTTGGCTCATTCCAAAGAAAGGGAAAACACTTTTTAAGCTGGGAATCTTGAATGCTACCAAGTTTTTACATTGCTTAATCATTACATTCTATTCAATAATTTTACAGTTCAAATTGGAAATGTTCTCTGATTCCATGTTTCCCGACAAACTACTGCGCATTGGGATACACCGTGTTCCAAATGTTCATAAGCCATGCTGCTATATACTCTTAACCCCAGTTCTATTGGGGCCTGTTAATTGTTGAAAGGTTGGAAATGCATAGTCGAAGCATTTATTGTACATGCTGGTTATTTTGCAAGCCTCAGCAATTATTTGCTTTTATCATCTTTGCTGATCTTCCCTATTGAGCATTAAAACATGTATTGTCAAGTGTGCCTTTTTTTTTCACCCTTCTGTCACACTAACTCCAAAAATACAACCAAGTATTCTGGCAGTAATTCGTTCTAAATATTGTTTGCAACAGATGTCATGGACTCCATACTAGATATTCTGTTATTTTTGAAGCATTGCACCTCTGTTTTGTATAAATTGATAGGAAAACACTTTTTAAAATCGCAACAGTTTTGTAACATGTTATGGATTTTGGTTTACTATTGGGACAGAAAACTTCATGTTATGGATTATGAATACATTTTTCAATTTCTGATGCATCATACCGCTCTAATGCAGGACCTGATGGCCTCTTTGAGAGCAAGGACCACCATTGAGCACTGACTAGCACACCTTCTGGAGTTGGTGCATGTTTTAAAGACAACTGGTTGTTCCAGTGATTTTCTTTTCCATTGAAACCTATTTGCTGCAACAAGAAATAAGAATGATGAAACTCATGTTGACAGTCTGGTGTTAACTGTGTTATTAGCTGTTATGTGTCTTGTTTTTCTTTCCGGCCCACATCAAAGCTGGCATGCAAGCTAAGTATGCACAGTTTCAGGAAACGTGTCACTATTATAAAAAGTTGTTGATCGTATTCTGATGGCTTCAGGTCGTGCCCTTTGGCTTGTGACAATTTTCTGGTGCCATTGGTATCAAGAACCTAGTTGTTTCTTATTTTCCGGCAGAAATGGTTCTGGTCCAAGTTTAAGGTCATTCTTTAGGATGTTTCGAGTGTTATAGTGATTACCAACTTTTATGTTGATTTCCAGATGGGTAATTTTAGGTAAAAAAAATTGCGCAAGACTATAGTATTTCGAGGAACGGTGAGAAATTTGCTCGCTAAGCTATTTCTGCTCCAAGAAGACCCTGCTTCGGGCAGTAGCATCTTTCCGTTGATTACACTTTCTTACAGCTGCACAGCATCTAATCAAGAACACGAAGTAACCTAATACCTTGTTGAATTAGAATCTAGACAGAAACCAAACCATCAAGAACACGAAGTAACCTAATACCTTGTTGAATTAGAATCTAGACAGAAACCAAACCACTGTTGTGGTGTCAACCGGATGCCGGTTACTCTGCAATTCTGCACGAAGAATTTGAGCTGTCCAGGGTAGCATCGCTCATTCTGCAACAGAGTCTGCAGTTCCATTCTTGTTGATCTGAAGGCTCTGATTCTCACCAGGAGACCCACTGTTCGACAGCATCTTGTTACCTACATCACCAGTGTTGTTCTTCAGAGGATAACCACTCAAAGTCAGACCAGTGCCATCTTCTGCACCGCCAGTCCCATTCACGAGTAGCGCAGCTCCACCGTCTTGCACAGTGTCGGTAGTGTTCACCGGAGGAACAAAGCTTGTGTTGAGTCCGTTCTGAGCTTGGCCTTGCGCCGTCTTCAGTTCATCCTCATTGTTGCTGCTTTCTGATAAGGAATCCGTGTCATCCTCCTCTTCATCAACGGCAAGGCCGCCGCCCACGTCGTCAGCATCACTGTCGACACCATCACCTTCATCGGCCTCTTCTTGGCCCTCCTCCTCGTCGTCGTCGTCTCCAACCTGACTCAAAGGATCGTCGCTCCCGTCTCTGAGCCCGGCAATGTCGTCGACGAAGCCCTTTCTGCCAAGCCAGCGCCGCGCCGGCTCGCCGTCGCCGATGTCCGTGTCCACAACCACGACCCTTTGCTTGCCGTACGAACGCGTCAGCTGGTACACGATCCAGACGCCGACGGCGACGAGCAGGAAGGCCTGGAGACTCTGGCTTGGCCTGAGCTTCTTGCTTCTATGGCTCCTGCTTGGAGATTGCCTCAGCATGGTGACCGGGACAGGGATCCCTAGCACGCAGAACACTGAAAGTTTTAGCATTAGACGCCGAGTAACACCAAGTAAAAGCCAAGCACAAATTACAGACTGAATAATGCTGAAACTGTTGTTCAGAAGAGTGAGAAAAGACAGTAGTGTTTATGGCTGTTTTCCTCCAAAGAACATATCAAACCCAGCTAGAAGAAAACAGCTACTTAGTTGTAAGGAAAGATGTTCACCTGGAGAAAGAGCATTCACCAAAGTGCTCCTGAAAAGCTCTGTTTCCTTGGGGAGATGCGAGGAAGAAGGCAAACCTTCCCTTTCTGGCTTCTTCGCCGGGACACTGCGCCTGAAAGAACCTGAAGCGATATCGCCTTCACGGGTTCGCGCTGCAATCACTGCCGCTCGGCTCTACTCTCTCTCCGCGCTGTCGGTTTGGGAAGGACTTACTCGCGAGGACGAAGACCACCAGCAAAGACACCATGAATGCCAACCGTGGACGTACTTGTACAATTGTAGTACTAGCATACGGTTTTGCGAAACGAAGGAAGAACCCAGGTGGCCATGGTAGCTAGAGTAAAAGCAGCAGAGCGCCCGGGGCCAACGAGTGGTATCTCTGAACTTTTTTTGTTTTGAGGTAATGGTATCTCTGAACTTCGACAGGTGCCTCGGCGTGGCTGACCATCGATCGGACCGTGAGCGCAGCGCATCGGATCGGATCGAGCAAGGCCACCGAATCTCCAAAAGCTCAGAGGCGCAGAGCTCGAAAGGAAGGGGTTGGTTTGTGTGAGGTGTGCCGGTCAAAACTGTCAGGACGGGCGAGTCGGTGGTGTGGTGGCGCGGCGACGGTAGAGGTCATGTGCCCGCCATGACGCCGATCGAACCGAAGAGGGAGGAAGCGGAGGCCATTTGTTTTGTGCCGCCGATGCAAGCTCTGCGTGTCATGTGTCACGACTTCCAGCTGCGTGACTGGAAATACTGCATGATGTACCATCTTGAAATACAAGTAATTAAAATTTAACGCGTGCAATAAGCAAACTATGAAAAATATATTTTATAAATGTATCTAATTATGCTTATTGGACATCTTAGACACTATTGCCCTCTTCTATAAACTCGATCAAATTTAGAACAACTTGACTTAAAACAATTCAAAATGTCTTGTACGATACATAGGTTGTATTCCCCAGAACGGCCGTGTCATACTTCTGAAATGTACAGATATCTAGTCATTTTCCTAGTTAAATCTTTAACAGCATCAAGATGTGGTAAAGCTTGGAAAAACGTCGACAGGTTGACCGTTGACATGAGTCAGCATGGGATGTGAGGTCGCCGCCTCGGACTTGACAGAGAAAGCAACTTGTCCTACCGGGGCCGGAGCAAGCATGGAAGCAAAGGGCTCAGGAACACAGCAACAAATAATGCACATCTTGTTCTCAGATACTAATCATAAGAGTCGAGGGGCACCAAAATGTAATTTGACGGAGCTTGGTGTTGTCAGCTTCTAAATGAAAAGGAACACAAATCAAAATTTGTGTATATGATGAGCCTTGAGGACTCATGCTGGGCTTGGCCCATTTTTAAAAAGCAGCGCGTACGGGCGACAGCTTGGCACGGCCCATTCTGTAGACAGGCTGTGGCAAAAGGTGCAGCACAATCCCACGACCCGTAGTCGGTACTCCCTGCCGTCCAAGCTACTAGCTAGTACACGCTTTGAAGCGAGCTGGTGGCGCAGCCGCGCAGGAGAGCCACGGCGCCGGTGGCCCCGGTGCCCGGTCCTTCGCCGCGCACACGCACCATCAAACCAAGAAGCAACGCAACGCAGTCGGCACCGGCCGCTCCGTCTCGTTAGCTGTCACGTAGACCGGGGCCTACGTGCCCATGCAGAGCACGGTGTCGAAAGCGATGCAGCGAGACGACAGTTGCCTGCGTCGGCGGGTCATGCGACATGTACGGTACGGCGGCCCATAAGCCATGGCCTGGCTGGCGACTGTCGTACGGTGACGATCGACGGCCGGTCGATGCCAAGCGGCGCCGTACGTACTCGCGATATGGGGCTGACGGCAGCCACAGGGATGACGATGCCGTGAGGGGATCCAATGCGTCTTCGTGTCCATGCCGTTCGCGCGGGCAAGGCGCGCCGGAGACTGCGACCGAACAGAGAACAGCCAGCTCGGGGCGAAAGCTACGGCGCGCCTCGCGTACGGGCGCCGTTGTACTCGCGCGCCCGTCGTTGGTCCGTTGCGTGGCTACTATAGTAGCTGCGTGCGTGTGCTCATCGGCTTCTTGTTCGTTCGTTATGATACAGAGCGGCGTGAGCTGGCGTGATTTGGACGTGTTCATGTCCTGGACGTTGGTTAACAAGAGCCAGATAAACCTTGGCTGCCTGGCTGGCTGCTGGCCGATCTAGCTGGGTCTGCGGGGGATCTCAACATTCGTCGCGTCGACCACCCGTCCCCGGCGCACGCATCGTTTTCTCCGTGATCAAGCAACTGACTGATGATCAAGCCACTGGTGCCTGGTGGCTCTGGTGAGGGCGGCGGCGGCCGCGGATCTTACTCAACCGTTTTGTTCGGAGAAGTTATACAAGTATACAACGCCTTGGCCCTTGGCTACGTGTGGTCTGAATCCGATGCTACTAGTCCACGATGCAAGGCTTTCATGCGCGTGTTGTGGAGTAAATAAAATAAGTAATGTTAGTATGTTACCACATAAAATCGGACACGTAGGAAGGCTTCATGCCGATGTAAGCGTGAAGGATCTAATATGCGTGTTGGTGTAAACTAAGTCGTACACTAATCTCTACTACGCGTGGCAGATAGGCTGTGGAGCAAGCACGAGGCGTTGCTTGTTAATAACATAATAAAAAAGAAGCATTTTTTGTGTTCTTGCCCCCTATTTTGAGTGCAATTTTGTTTTCCTCCTTTTTTTTAGCATTGTGAACTTGTATACAATTCATAAGTCAACGAGATTATACCTTGATCATTGCGGATTTGCCTATGTGTTTAACCGTTGATTAGGCGCAAATATTGCGCTGAACTTGTGAATGGTAAATGACAAAAAACCCAAATTGCGTTAAAATAGAGGGGAAAACGCCGTTTTCATGCGGCCCTCAGCATTTTGAAGTGTATGTTGCATAAAAAGTGTGTGCTCATTAGCTGAATCAAATTTTATCGTAATGCCTTTGTTAAAAAAAGGTTTATCGCAAACTTCCAACATGCTTTTCTTGTTTTTTGAGATGCTCTTCTGTTCATCTCGTTCTACGGAGTACTGCAACTGGTGGCATGGTACCGATGGTAGTTGCGTTGGATTCCTTTTTGCCCGGAAGGGGCGGACCCAGCTCCACCGCAGCTGGGCGCGGCAGCAGCAGACAGCCAAACGAAAAAGAAGTAGCATGCCCACAGCACAGCTGGGCGCCAATCCCAACAAACTCACCAGCACTAGACTACTACAGTCATCACTAGCGCCTGCCGCGGCCCGCACTGCACTGCCGGCCCCACGACCCGCCTAACGAGTGGTGGCCGTCGGCGCGTGCCCACCGCCGCTGCCCGGCGCGCGCCGGAGAGGGGCATGCCATGGCGACCCACCGTACTCCCCTCCACCTCCACCCTCTGCCATGTCCGCCATGCCTCCCCCACAGTATACTCTGTCCTTTGCCCTGGCTTTCACGCATCCTTTATCTCTTTTTGAAAATCTTTCTGCCGAGATTGACTGGACTGTCGTGTTGATGATCTACAGCTCGAGCTCGATCTACGACTAGCCTGTTTGCAAAACGCACACTGTCGCATGCGCCCCACCGAAAAAGCTTCGATTTCGCGAGCGAAACAAGATGATGCTTTGCCGCGGGATGGAGGCAGTGACTGAGGTTTACTGCGAGAACCTGCCTTTTTAAAATTTTGAACTTTGATCAACAAGGCAAGAACAAGGTCGTTCGTTCAATCAAACTGGAGGCACGTTTCTTGATCACAAATTGCTCTGGATTTATAGAGATTCCAAAAAAAAGAGGACGCCCTACATGGCTAAAGCGAAGCAACCAACCAAAAAATCACACCACACCACGCTCGCACTCACAAAAAAAAGGTGATCTTGATCAACTAGCCGATCACCCGAATCGAACTACTCCAACAAACTAACGCTAAAGCACGCATCTGTCGCAACTACTTTATGTACAATTTGCATGTGATTCGTGGTCGCCGCCGGTGGCCGGTAGTGGGTCGGGGATCACCGGAGAAGGTCGGCCTGCGGGTGCGAGAGCTCCTTCCTCAGCCGGTGCGAGAAGAGCCTGCACGCGTCCATGCTCAGGTCCACGGCCGCCGCGAGGGCCACGAACGCCGCTGCGTCCTCGGCGCACCCGATGTGCGCCACGCCGACCTCCACCGTCGGCTTGCTGCACCGGGCCTCGCCCTGGACTGCCGCCGACATGACGAACCCGCGGTAGTTCCCCAGGGGCCAGTTGCTGAAGTCGCCGCTGCTTCTCGGGCTGCACCCTGGCGTGCCGCCACGGCTGAGCGGCTGCGCGGCGGTGAGGTCGATGGCGAATTTGCCGCCCTTGGATGAGGGGATGGAGGACTCGACGAGAGGCACGGCGTGGTCGACGCCGGGGAGGAGGAGATCGAAGTGGTAGCCCAGGCTGTCGGACGTGCCGGCGCCGCCGCGCTCGCGCCAGCACTCGAGGCGCGCCCAGGGCTCCCAGGCGCCGTCGCCGGCGGGGCGGAGGATGAGCCACGCGCCAGGGTTGGAGCGGCTCACGCGGTCCGTGCCCGGCGAGGGCACGAACGGCGTGACCATGGACGCCATCGCGACGGGGGAGCCCGACAGGTCGTGCACCGTAACGGACCACCCCTTGCGCTCCTTCCCCGACGCCCCCTCGCGCTCCGGCTGCATCCCCGGCCTCCGCAGGTCGCTGTTGCTCCGGCACCCGAACTTGCAGGTGAACATCGGCTGCTTCATGCTGCCCCGCACCTGCAGCACCTGCGGGCTGCACTCCGGCTCGCCGTCGAACTCGAAAACGAATCGCGGGTCGGGCTCCGCGCGGACGGTGAGGCTGAGCTCCGCGGCCGCGGGGCTTCCCTTGCCGCCGCCCCTCTTCCCGAAGGAGATCCAGCCGCTGTGCAGCACCGCTGGCTTGGCCTCGGCGCCCTTGAGGTCAAGCGGGATGGTTGCCCTCCCGAGCAGCCGCCCGGAGCTAACACCACATGTACTCCCCTTCCGGCCGGCGTAGACCGCGACCTTCAGCGTCGCCTCCCCGCGCGAGGAGAAGAGCGACGGCTTCCCGTTGAACCACTCGAGGTCCGCCTTGGACAGATGGAACGCGGCGGCGAGCGCACCCGACGCGGGCGCCTGCTCGGCGCCGTCGAAGGGCACGAGCGGCGCGGGCACGCTCTGGGCCGGCATCTTCCCTAGCCGGATCTTGCAGTAGCACGGCGATGTCGATGGGTGGACGCCCGCTCCCGCGCCGGCAGCCGGCGGCGCCACCGGCATTCTGAGCGCGAGGTTGCCGACCAGCACCCGAACAAACGGGCACGGGTCCATGGCCACCGTCCGCCGCTGCCTCTGGTCACACCTCCCGAATCCGCGCGAGGCTAGACTCGCCCTTGATCCGCCAAGACTGGCGGCGGAGGGCGCAATGCGATGCGAGAGCGAGGGCGAGAGGCGGCGAGAGAGATAAGCAAGGAGGGGAGGAGTTGGGCGGATGGTATAAGAATCGGGTGAGGAAACGCCGGAGCCGTGGGGTGGGAGGAGCCAGCATGGATCCTGGTGTGCCGTGGCCGCGAGACACCAATCCGCCTACGCCCACTTGCGCCACGGCTCGGGGACCCGTCACTAGCTTGCGGGCCCGGGCGCTGTGGGGCCAGTCGTCAGTGGGGGAGAGCGGTGTTGAGAGTTGGCGCGGGTGGTGTGTGCGTGGGGACGAGGGCGAGCTGGATCCGAACGGGTCGCGCGGCGCCGTGGCGTGTGGCCTGGCCTGCGCCGAGTGCGGGGGGGGGGGGGGGGGGGGGGTGGATGTCGGCCACGGTTTGTTGCGAGGGCTTCCTTTTCGGTTGGAGTTTGACGAGTTGGAGCCTTGGAGGCAGCTAGCAGATGCTGGCTGCTGCTACAGCTCGTGTGATCCAGCCAAACGAGAGAGGTGGGCCCACGGAACTGTGTTCTTGGGTCCATATGTCAGTTGGAGGCTGTAGCTGTCGGCAACTTGATTGGAATGGATTGGGCCTCGGCTCTGAGTGCGCGGGCCCAGCGTGGGAGAGAGATCTGTGTCCAGTTGTCCACTGCCGCTGCTGTAGTTTTTCCGTTTTGTAACGGTCATAGGTTTTACCCACAGAGCGAATAATCTGGCAGCACTTTGCGCAGTTTGCAGTACGGATTCACAAGTCATTTGCTTTATGTCAATAATAAGCGCGTCACGAGAGTAGCGATCATTGTGTACTTGCTCCGAAAGAAATAATTCTGGTTTCATTGTAGGTCAACTGTAAACTTTGGTTGAATTTATAGGAAAATATTAATGTTTATAACACCATATAGATATATGTCATGATGAATCTAGTGGTACTTAGTATGATGTAATCAATACCAATAAACACCGGTACAAGGTTGGTCAAATATTAGAAGTTTAAATTAGAGTACAACTAGAAGTGCATTCGTTTCAGATAGAGCGAGTAAACAAGAGGAGTTGGAAATGGAATGGTAATTTGTTGGCATCCACCATCCGGTGTAGAAGTGACCGTGTCTGCAGGCGCCGCACGTTGGGGTCTCAGATATAGGGTGCGTTTAGGATTTGTTTAGTTCGTGAACTTAGTACAAAGTTGGCGTACTAGGAAGCGTGTTCTGTGAGAGAAGTCATGGTTATCAATGTGTAAAGTTGGTAAGAAGTTGGAGAACTAAACAAGGCCTAGTTACAAAAGTTTTCTCAAAAAAACACTATTGATCCAATTTTCCTCTATTCATCTCATCCCTCCCACTCACAGAATACTATTTATCTACAGTACATTGTTTTTTTAGAATCTTTACTAATCTAAACACACCCTAGTCAGTGCCGCGAATTGTCGTTTCGGGCGAGGCGGGCAACAGTGCGCCGGAGCTGTAATGTGCAAAGGTGAAAAAAAGAAAGGGCCGGCACGCACGGGCGCCGCGGACTCCAGCTGACTCTCAGGCGAAGAACAGCCAGCCACTGCTGGATGAACAGTGACACTGCCTCGTCACACTGCATGGGGATGACTCATCCCTGATCTAGAAAGAAAACGTATTTTATTTTTAAGGAGGAAAAAAATACTAGGAGGAAAAGGGTCAAGGCTGATGCTGCGCTGTCCAGCAGCTACGGCGGTGGGCCCGGCTGCACGTATCCATCAAAATTATAATCGCCTCATCATTATTCCATTCCCTAGTTGCCAATTAACTAACCACCCGGGTGGTCTTCGATCATGCCAGCCCACAGAGAGACCCCGCCACCCGCGCAACTTGCGAGCTCCGTGGCCCCGGGGTACGACCGGGACCCCACAGGGCAGTGAGACGGTCTGGACGGATGGTGGAGCCGTGCGCTTTCACGCTGGACTCCATCCGTCCAGGCTGGGAACAGCTAGGGCGCGGGCCCCGCGAGGATGGCTGTGTGGCTCGTACCACCCATGGACGCCTCAGATTCCTGGGTGCTCCCGAGAAAAATCGTCGGGGCCATTGGATATTTGAATTACTACATATATACTAAAGCTCCAAGAATGGGAGCCCTCTCATAATTTGTGGCCCCACGTGGGACCCACGTAATATTAAGGTGGGGCTCACGTACCATTTTAGGTGGGACCCACACATATTTAGGTAGAACTCATGTGAGACCCACATATATTTAGGTGGGACCCACGCGGGACCCGCATAATTTATGTGGGACCCACGCGGGACCCGCATATATTTATGTGGGACCCACGCAGGACCCACATATATTTAGGTGGGACCCACGCGGGAGCTGCATATATTTAGGTGGGCCCGCATATATTTAGGTAGGACCCACGTCATAGTTAGGTGGGATCCACAAGATGATTTAGGTGGTACCCACATACAGTGCTATTTTGGGTTATACCCACATAGGACCCATACACTAGTTTTGGTAGGACCCACGAAAGTTTAGGTGGAACCAACGTGAAACCTACTATTTTAGGTTTGACCCACGTGGGACCCGTATATTTTTTTTTACCCACGAGAAGCAGCATATTGTTTAGCTGCAATCCATGTGAAACATGCACATTATTTTAGGTGGGACCCATGTACATTTAGTAAGGACAATTTAGTGGGACCTACGGCCATTAAGATAAGTAATTTGTCTAAACGATGAATTGAGCATGTTAAGATAAAACAACATTTGTAGATCATATTTTATTATCGTTTCAAGTTAATATGTTTAGTGTAGACACGCATCTCGCGTCAACCTGACCAGTGGACATGGATGGTCCATGGATGGATCGGCCTCGAGATGGCTGTGGCTGGCGGCGCATGCGCTGGTGCCGTGGTGCGGCAGCAGCGTGCCAGCCGAGCCCCGCCGTGCGCGCGCACGGGCTGCTCCCACCTGTCCCTCCCGCCGGGCAGCTCTCGTCCTCGTCGCGGGTCGCTGCGAGCGGAGAAGCTTCCGTTCGAGACACCTGTGCTGCGTTCCATGATTGAGCAGGGGAAGGAAGGTCACTGGGCCACAGCCGTGTTCATGAGTTTGTTTGTACGGTGAAATTCGAAATTGGTGAAGCGCGGCATGAGATTTGTGTAGAGATCGCCGATCGGTTCGTCGTGGTCCTCTACAGCTGTGCGCCTGTGCCTGTGGGCGAGCGCTAAAAGGTCACTAGCCACACTGTAGAGCCTGCAAGCAAGAACCTCTAGAGGCATAACGTAACTAACCTCAAACAAGCCAAGGCTAACTCTCATTTTTACTAGAGAAAATTCTCAACAATAAACTTACTTGTTCCTTTCTTGGCTCTTACAAAATGTTTGCTTCTTTATTGGACTCACTTTCGTTCCTAAAACGATACTACTGTCAGTTCTGAGTACACATGCCAATTCAATCTAAAACGATACTACCGCCAGTTCTGAGTAAACATGGCAAGGAAGGAATTTTACTCTTTTAACTAGCTGTGCGAGCACGCTCTTCGATGCTGTATATGGGCCCTGATTGTGGACACAAATCTCTTTACTTGTATGGGCTTCGCACAATAAAGTACAACTCAGGCCCATCAGAGCAAGGAGACAATCGCATCGAGCAACCTAAGGAGATCATTCATAGTTTAGTACTTCAGTTATTAAAAGAAGAAACGAGTCAATAAAAGCTGGTGCCAAACACACGACCGTTGAACAGAAGTTCATACAAGTGCGACATCGTATGACTTAAAAAAACAATCAAAGCGCGGAAGATACAGACAGACATGGGACTAATTCAACGCAGATGCACAAAAGCAAATAAAACAGAACGACCCTTTCAGACGAGAAACTGTAATACAGCTTGATAGCAATGATATTGTATTATCTTAAGTCTGATCAATACGGTTCTACATGCTCAACTATTGCACTAGAGTGCTAGCCAGAATACACTGACTTGGTCCAGTACTCCCAGTTCAAACCCAAATCATTCAATACATACTATGATTACGATAAGATCAAGCAAAAGGCGGGATGAAGACATTCCCCATCCATGCTTCCATTCTCATGATGCTTTGAACCTCAAGTTTTTCAGCGGTACTGCAAAATAATAGCACAATGTGAGCCCCAAAATCAAGCACCAATACAATTGTTTGCCTTAAAAAAACATGAACATCTAGAATTGAACATTAGAACCTCTAAACATGAACATCTAAAATCAAGCACCAATACAATTGTGCCAGTGTACGAATAACAAATGAGGATTATGAGCTGACAATGGAACATTAGAATACACCTAAACTTTTTAGCCTTGAAAAAACACAGCACAACTGTTTATCGATAACTAGAATTGCCAGCATCGTCATCTTAAGAATGGCGTTCATAATCACAAATAATGATAAACGTCTGTTTTATGTGGAAACAAGAATGTTTCAGAGCTTATGCACAAGTGGACCACCGTTTACAGAGATTTCACACAAGTTCCAAAGAACTAATTACCAAAAATGAGAACCATGGTCTTATACCGCAAATAAAATAACCTGGCTGTTGCCTCCCTATACATAGTCTAAATTGCTAGTGACCAAAAGCTGAGAACCATAGCCTTAAACTACAAATGAAAGAACTCAGCTGTTACCTCACTATATATAGTCAAATTGCTAATAACAAAGTTGAGCCGATCACAACAAATTACTAGTAGATGTTAGCCTAGAGATAACAGCTAATCCAGAAATACATCAATTCATATTTAAAGCACTAGACTATGACCTACGCTACAGAACTGGAGCAAGAAATTATGGAAAATCCAAGCTAGCAACAACAAGAGAAATATATGTGTAAATATATGGGCACCATGGACATCTGCTCCATCAGAATATTTTTAACTTGTACGTGTTCGACCAACACAGATACATCATGGCGAGGCATACTATATGTGCTATGGCATAGTATAAAGGGATAAACCATTCGCTTATGCAATACTCAAGCATGGAACTACTAGCACACACAGGTCTAGGTTGCAGGGAACGGGAAGCTTTTGGGGCGTACCTTGATGAAGCCGATGTCCTTGGCGTTGCTGCGGAAGCATTGCCTGCAGCACATGAGGCCGTACTTCCGGATCAGGCCGTGGGGGTTGGCGCACACACGGCTGCAATTACACAAACCAACAACGCGATATCCATTAGCAACTAGCAGCCACCGTCATAAACTACTCCACAAGCCTAATCTATCTGGCCTCGGAAGCACAGAAATCAACTCAAGGTCGTGCGACAAATCTGCCGACTAAACGGCAAGCATAAACAAGATATATTGCCGTTTCCCGAAACATTTTGCAATTAGGTAGGAGGAAGGTGGGATGAGGGGAGTAGGGAATTACCAAACCCTGGATCCAGGGCCGTAGTTCTTGGGGTGCGAGTTCCACACGTTGGAGTGCCCCATGGCGGCGGCGGCGGCGGGGAGGACAAGGTCTCGACAGGTAAACCCTAACCTTCTCTGATTTGGCTTGTCACTGAGCGCGTGAGAGAACGCCTCAGCTTCTTCTATAGGCGCGGCGGATGGCATCGCTTCACTGGGCCTTTCACTGGAGTTGTTGATGGGCTGTACGGTACACTTGTTACTGGGCCAAATACGTCTATCAATTATAAATCCAGCCCATTGATGACAGAATTTTGCTCAAAACAAAATAATGACAGAATTTTTACATCAAGACTAGGCGTGTCAAGCCTTTGCTAGGAAATCCCTGGTGTAAACAATTTCACAGATATTTTGCTTCAAGAAAAAAGTTTCCGAACGGGATGGGTTCTAGGCAAAGTTTCCGAACGGGAAGCATCTTCTGTGAGAGGGATGAATAGGAAAGTTGAAAGAAATTAAAGGGGAACTTTTCTGGGAAGCGTGTTTTCAGCGAGAGATGAATAGTAAAGTCCAAAAAAAACTTTTTTTTATCTAAACACAGTTGTCTTTTTTTTCTGTACGAAAGAAGAAATCCAGTTCTATACCAGAAAGCATGGAACTGTCTTTTGTGTTTCACTTGACCTGCAAACTTTTACAGTCCTTGTCTCCTTGGCTGGAACCATTCATCAGCTCATTAGCATAGCCGTAGCTTTGCGCAAAAAGGATCGCTTGAAATGGACAACTTGAGCAAACATACAATTTAGTATAAATTTGGTAATCACCTGCCCCCAGCAGATAGTAGGATACAGCTTTAGCCAGTTATAAATGCTACTGAGTGATAGTGGTGTACATTGTACAACAAGCTGAAAGATACATGAGGGTGAGGGGCAGCACGGTGAACCAGCAAACTGCCTCCAGCCTAAAAGCTACACCTAAAAAAGCCATTTTCTAGAGTAACATGTAATACGAGCTACTATCTTAGATCTGTCATACATCTGGATCTGAACTAGAAATCTAGTTGCGAGCCCTGTGAAGATGAGCAACTGACTGATGCAGCAGACGAAGGCCCGCTTGAACCATCGACAGGAGCCTGATTTAACCGTTCTAGCATCAGCGACCTCCTCTTACGCAGCTTCAGAGAAAGTGTGGACGCCTCTAAGATCACAGGGACCTGCTCATTGACAAGTAACGTGTCAGAACAACTAGCACAAAGTTTATTTTACAGCACTTGTGAAAAAGGACTTTGGTACCTGGCTATTAGTCTGTGCGACCTTATGGACGTGTAAAAACCCAACCATATCTTGATATCCTGTGAGGAGTTTTGCCAAGTCTTTGTCCTCATCTGTAACCAGAAGCTGGCAATTAAAAGGCCGCACAACGTACAGCATTGAAATGGTTATCAAGACACACAATTTGAAGGGTAAAGCTTGCCTGGAATTGCTTTGATAGACAACAGTGTATCTGCAAGATGTTGCCATCTCTTGCAGAACGAATTTGACAGAACCGTGCTCGGAAATGTTATAACCGCAACAGAATTAGATGAGCGCACCATAGCCTTCAGTGATTTAATAAATGAGATCATGTCCCAGTCCTGGAACACGTAAATTCAATGACTTGGAAGTTGCAGCTACACCAAAAGTATATAGAAAATAGTAAACATTTAATCGTCTTGCCTTCTCAAAGTATCCACACTGGGGTGCACATAGTGATTGTATAGCAATTCTCCCAGCGGTTAAACTTCCACCATCTTTTCTGAATATGGAAAACAAAAGAGACATTCAGAATCAAAACTGGGCACAAACGTACAGTGCATGGGTAGTATAAACGATTTTATCATTATTGGATACTAATTAATAACCGCATATTAAGATAGAGCCCATGATGTTCCTCAAAGGAAGCAATTTTTTAATACTGAACAAGAATTAACTCACCCAGGAAGCCTGGATATGAATGCGGAACAATGATCCTGGAGGTCTCTGAGACTGTCTGCATCTTGTGTGCTTACACATTCAGTATTCTGGCCATTAAGTAAATGTCTTTCCAAGGGCTTCCTCAAATCAAAATCATTGCTGAACTCCTGCTTATTGTCTGCAGCAATGCTAAATGAGTCAGACTTGTCACGAACATCTTGAAGGATTACAATAAAGCTTAGTTTCAATAACAGTACCACTGTACCAGAAACCATGCTTATACAAGCAAACTAATATTACTGCATATATCAGCTGTTATCATGTCAGAATCCAAAAAAGAAAACCTCAAACAACCTAGGAGGAAATAGGTGACTTTTTTTAATTAAGAAGGAATAGGCATCCAAATTCATCTCAATGAGGGCTTAAACTGGGTGATCTGGGCACTGACATACATCCACGCCCTTGATCAACTGAGCTAGGGTCAGCATCAGGTTGCAACCTCCTAGGACTGAATTGATTACAAAGGCAAAGAGCAAGAAATGACCATCTTCATAATGACTAATATCTCTATCCATTTTAATATATTATATTTTATAAACATCCTGTCAAGAAAACTTGAATGAAAAAGGTGGCTCTATGTGTGCTGCAGAAAATCACCAACAAAGCAACATGAAAATAAAATGAAGGGTTAAGAGAGAGAAGGATCACCTCTATGTTCAGCACGAGAAGTCTTCTCATCCCCAAAGTATTTCTTGTACTGCCATGCTATCCTCAATCCCTCATCCTGAGAAATTACATTTCCAGAACAATATAAAAATAAATACAGCGCTCCTGTATAACTTGACTAATAATGAACATAATACAGGACTACAGGAGACATACACTTACTCGTCCATCACCACTTGCTCCAACCCCCATCAGCCTGTGCCTTCCATCCTCCTTTGAAGATGAAACAGGAGCAGGCAGTGTGCCAAGGAACAACCGCGGCTCCTTCAAAGGTCCCGCAAAGAGCAGGGGCTGCTTGTGCATAACACCCTGTGCCATGAAGCATCGAAGAAGCAGAAGGTGATGTGGTGCATCAGCATCTTCCATGATCATTACAACTGAGCCAAGGAGAAACCCACCACCCAAAATCTCTGCAACAGAGCGCCAAAATAAATGGCAAGTCAGTGATTTCATACAAGCATTCATTTCTTTTCAGTTTGCAATTTTGATTCTTGTAAGGCACTCTTCATCACATGAAGTAACTTCCCTCAAATCTAGTTTCTACAGAGTACCCTAGTCACCTACCATGCTACATCTTTTGGTTCCATACTTCCAATTCCACCTATACAAGATGAACGCATTCAATCCTTGTACCCAAGCCTAGAGCAAGGCAAATAATAGTGTAGAGTGAAATTAAAACTTTCGCAAATATATAGTCTGTCAAAAACTTTGTCTGGTACTGTTTCCGTTACAACGCACGGATATAGAGCTACGAAAAAAACCTGACACAATTGATACCAAAAAAGATGATCATATCATCCGGGAACATTCGGAAGATGCATTTTCTCACCGGAGAGAGGAGATTTTTGTCAGAAGTGGTTATGACTTGTGGGCAAGAAGCTGCTTACTGTCGAGGTCGGGGATGCCCGAGGAGACGAAGGCGGCGCCGTTCGGGCCAAGCTTGACGCCGGCAGCGCCGGACGAGGAGGCCACTGGGTTGGATGTGGCGCGGGAGAAGCTGCTCCGGCCGAGGGTTTGTCCACGGGCGGCGGCGGCCATGGTGGCGGCGGGCCGGCGGCGATGGTCGGCTAGGGGCCGTGGGGTGTGGAGGAGAGAGAGAAACAAGCAGTTTTACAGATTTGTTTGGGCCAAGCACATCTTTTTTTTATTCTATGCGTTTCCTTCACGTTGGGCCTTTGCTCGGCCCAACTTGCTGGCCAGTTGCACTAGAATTTGATTTAGAATTTAAATTTGTCCGGTTTACAGCGATAACTGCTTAAACCGCTCCGGTAACCCGCTAACCCGCTACCGGAGGACGACGGTTCGACCAACCAGTTTGAATAAAAAAACCCTATCACGAACATGAGTCCATGTTCATCCATTGATCGTGTTCTTTCTGCTGATCAAGCAAAAAAGGAAGCAGGGGGAAAACTGATGTCGATGGGCGGGCATGGTGTGGCTCTGTTCCTGCAGTCTGCGGAGGCCTTTGCACTGGGACCTTCTCCAGGAACGCGAGAATGCGAGATGCTACACCGGGCGGGCATGGTGTGCCTCTGTTTTTGCCCCCACGTCTGCGGTAGCCTCGCCTCACGGCACGCAGGCAGGGGGCGAGCAGCAGCGGCATGCGCGAAGCGGCGGGACGTGACGTGCCCTCGGCGGCGGCGGCGGGGTGGCGCCGCGGCGTGACGGCGTCTGACCACCTAGCGGCCGTGCTCCGACAAGTGGAGGCCGCTGCCGGGGGACGCCTGGCGGCAGGTCGTCCGCCGTCGTGTCAACTGTCAATGCGCCGCGATCTGGACCGGAGAGTACAGCACAGCAGGTTTTACCGGCTCACCTCGCCGTTGGCTTACTGAAAGTGGTAACCAGGAGGCAGGGTAAAAGTAGAACACAACACTACTCGCCTGAATAGGCAGATAAATCCAGAATCATAATTCACTGTTACATGTAAAAAAGTCTGTAAATGAGGTCTCCTCAGGAAAACTTTCAATCAAAGTACTTCATTTCAAGGTCCTCCTTAGGGCATTAAGAGCCTTCCTTGCGAGTTGCAGATGAGGAGAAGCGGCCTTTGTTTCATATCTCTTGATCTTTCTTGATGTCGTTCCAATTTTTCTTCGTTCCTCCTCAAGAACCAACTTGCCAATAACTGCTCCATCTATTATTCTATGCCTGGGACGGACTCGTTCCATCTGCATTTTTTTTTAAAAAAAAAGGTCAACAAAGCCTAAAGTATATTTCATTTTCATTCAACCATTATGGCTACATTGAGCAAAAGAGTACAAACAGACAGAAAGCACATTGAGTACCTCAGGAATATATGGCGAAGGGCCAATGAACTTATGGCTCCACTCATGTGGTCTTCCAATCAATGCATTTCCGTGTGCCTCCATCAGTGTCCAAGACCAAGTACTTACATTTGACTGATCGCCAAACCTTGGGATCCTGTTGTGCGGAACTATTGACACAGTATCAAATGCATCCTCATCAGTTAAGATCCCTGGAATACTGGGAAGTTTAGGCTCAGTAAGATCTCCTGGCCTTGCTAGCGTGCGAAGAAAAACTTCGAAGTTGGACCGCCCTATCTTACTCCAACTCCTTAGCGTCTTTGACAGAAGAGGATCACAGTCATCTACGGTCCAGATTTCACCTTCGGAAATAGCTACACAAAGCCAAAAGAGAGCAGGGTGAAACTTGCATATTTCACAGCTGCCGTTGACGAGGACGCCACACGACCTTCTGACTTCCTCTTCTGCGGGAACTTGTCCGTTGTACTCTGATAAAATTCTGCATGATCTTCTCATAGGCATATGTCCCATCTTAATGCATCCATGCCCATCGGGAGCGATTCCCCCTTTACTGTAATCTGCTTGGAAGTCAACCATCTTACAAGCCCTGTGCATGATGTACCGGGTGGGTAAGCGATGATTGAATTCAAAATGCCCGTGCTTGTTGACGAAACCGTAGCACCATCCGTCCCTGCAGGTGAAGTTGATGTAGAAAGTGCCTTTAGATGCGGTTGTGTATATCAATTTGGGATAGCCAACCAATGAGCTCACATCCAGGACATCCCCGTAGAACCCATGATAAAGGCGCATGTGGCCAGCCGCCATCTTAACTCGGTAAGCAATTAAATCTTTTGGTCCATCCAATGATATTGTCACCGAGTTCTGTAATCAAGGAGAAAAAATATAATATTATCAGCAAATATGAATTACAAGCTAAGGTTAGGAAATACACAGTTATACCAAATGGTCATTTTCTTACATAGATGGGGGAAATGCCTGGGTATTCTTCTTTTTCAAAATTATAATCTTCAGGATGATATAGGCAACCATTGGCATCAAAGAAAGCCTGAGCCTGAAAAATTAGCAATTAGCGTAACAGTTTAAAAAATGATAATGTTAAGTAAGGAGTACTAAGATAATGCTTCTTACATTAAATGGAAACATTCCAGGAATGTATTTTAGTTGCTCATTTTGATCAGCATAGACACGATCCCAATTCTGATCATATCTGGCCTGCGGGAGCCGGGAAGTGTGAGTCACTACATTGATAACAAACTATGATTTTAGACGGCCATGAGGGATTTACCTTCAATATACTTGCTGCATGATACTCCATCTTTTCAAAACCTCGACTTATCTTTCTGGACCCATTCTGTCAAGAAGACATAGCATCAGCTTTGTAGATGAAGCTTTCTACTACAGATATTAAATTGCTCAAATTTTTTCACTTTTGCATTCACTGGTGTAATAATTACAAAATTAAAATATTTACAATCATGCTAGAAATGCATGATTGTAATAAGATGGTCTTACACTTAGGATCTTCTGACTACTCAAATGGTGATGTCATATTGGCACCCTATAACATGCTAGTTCAATACATTGTATTCAGTGCTAGAGTTTTGTAAGGCAAGTCAACTAGTCAAGAAATCCAAGAACAAATGTATGGCCCTAAATCCACATAAAACTGAACTGAATAGGCATAAGTATAAGCTACTCATGGTTTGAAAGATTTGTGTATTTTATCATACAGATTGGATTCTTACATAATGAAATGAAATCATAATATTGAATCGTTTCGAATCATAAGTCATTACAATCAGAATGTAGGACTAATCTTTTTTACACGATTGCAACTTCATGCAAGAAAATCAACATCCAAAGTAAGAAAGTACCTCATCTGATCAGGAGTTACTTCTGAAGCATTTGTACTAAATGTAGTACCACCCTTGTAACCGGAACAGCTCATTATCATCTCAAGTTCAATTGTATTGTCGCTAGGGTAGCCAAATGAGACTGTAGGAGACATCGACATGCAATGAGCAAAGGTTTGTCACATGATCCCAAATCAAACCAGATATGCAATTCCATAGGTCAAAACTTACAGGAATACTCCTCGATCACTGGCCCTTCCTCCTTCTCACAGATACAAAATAAAAGGGTCTTCAAATATTTCTTTGCAAAGCATCATAGACACCTAAAATTTGATCCAAAAGTTGATCATTACATAGACAAATCAGGACAATAGACAATCCATACAAGTTCTGTTTCAAAACAATCTGTTCTAGAATACATATATGAGTGGTTTTCCTTAAAGGACTTTGGTATTATAAAATCATTAATATAATTTTCCCATTTAAGTTAGAAAAATAACGACCACGTATGTGTGTACTATGTCGATGTCGAAAACAAACAAGACCATTCTAGAATTAAACAAGATAGCTCAGGACATGTTTCACCTTTCTCCATCCATTGGATTAGCCTTCTGGACTGTGCATCCATCGGCATCAGCTTCTTAGTTTTCATCTCTGCAGCAATAAAAGGGTGTTTTGGGTTAAAAAAAAAGACATCGGCTGTTGATTATATATATATATATATAGACACACACACACACACACATAGTGGTTTAAAATTGTTTTCAATTCTGAGCTAATGCTGTCACAGACTTATCACTGAAGTACTTTTCATGGAATAGGCCTCTTATGTAGCTGATATTGTATATGGCAATCTGAAGCAAATTCCTGGTCTGTTGGATAAAAGTACATGACTGTTATCAGAAATATCCATCCAATAAGCAGACTATGTTATGATTTATCACACCAGATGCATGTTTAGAGAAATCATTGAAGACCTATCAACTCACAAAACAAAGGCCAATGAAAAATAGAACACAGAATGGACAATGCTCACCAAAAGAACACATTAAGAATGAGCTGTGTCTTTCAGCAGTGAAAGAGATTGACGACAAACAACAGACTTATTCTTTTCAAACCAACAGATGCATGTACACTGTTACATAATTTTGAAGAACGCATAAAGGACTGATTCGCTCTAATGTAAATGGTGTTTCGATGATTCAGAGCATTATGCAACTGTAGCTAATAGCATCACACATCCAAAATGCAACCCAAAATGAGATCCAGCAATATAAAGGAAAACATTCCAGGCAATGTGTAACTTATTGTATATATAAAAAAGATATAGGAGGATACAAACATGGTCAATATAATTGGAAATAAAACACACAGCATTAGCGAGTAAATATTTCAGCAAAACCTTTATAAAAAACCAAGCATAATCAAAGTAGAAAATGACTAATACAGAAGTTGTTCTTCATATCAGTCACAGTCCGATTGCCAAGACCATATAATCTGCTGTAGTACACTTAAGAAATCGATAGTACTAGCTATAGCAAGCTAGAAAATGCTTAATAAGTTCATATCAGTCCCACAGGTTCACCAATACAATGGAACAATGCAGCAATCAGTTTATTATCCCAAAAGCTAATGCACACGTATGTGCTGTTTGATTTAAACCCAAAGTAAAAATTAAATATGAACAGATAGAAACATGGACATGGTACTGTATAACTCAAATCCAAATAAAAGCTGTGGTGTTGTTCAAGGTAAATTTGGACATAATAATTGTATGGCCAATCCACGTGCAAACAACAGAAAGACGGGGGAAAAGGCTACCAACCAAACGTGCTCCTTGAAATCACAGAAACTAAACACGTTGGAAAGCTAAATTAACACAACCTATGTGTGTTCAATTGATTGAACAACTTTTTGGAGGTTTCTAATGGATAAATTGTGGCCAGCTCATGTACTAATTTCTCAAAATTAACAAATTAACAATAACGAAAAACCATGTATGCAAATCAATCTACAGTGACATGGATGTTTGTATATGCATTGTCGCCTGATGAAATCTAAAGTTCTAAACGCAAATCAACACGTTGTACGTACTTCTCAATAACTGAGTCAGAGACTATTTACAGGCTCCCAGTGTTGAGAATCACCGAAATCAACCAGACAAGTAGAAAAAACCGCACCACCATGAATCAGTCCAGGAGCTAGCAATGTCTAAAACTGCAGAAATCAGACCGAGGAGTTCCTTGCTAGCTTTAGACCACGTCGAGCAGAACCTAGTGGACAACCCTACGAAGCAATGAATTCGAACATGCAATTGACGGTACAAACACATACCAAATCCATGTTTACAGCATACTAAACAATCTATCTGAACAACCAAATTTATAAGGAAATGAGAGAGTGTTTTCTCGGAGACACGGAACCCATGTGTTACAGGATACTGAAGTGCTTCGAAGCACTGAATCAGAAGCGAGCAGAAACTAGAAGACGCTAGAATCCGCATTCGAAAATCGAAGCGCTAAAAGTGAATCCACCGATGCCCCCACGAATACAAACCGAGTTGACACGCTAGCTAGCACAGCGATGCTCGAATCGACCCCAATTTGAAATCAACTAGCACGCTACAAAACCCTCCTACAAACGCCGATAAAAAATCTCGGATCGAACAACACGATTCGATTAGCGAGAGCCGCCCGAAACCATTCGAATCGCACGGAAGAGCGAGGGGATTGGGAAGGAAACTTACTAGAAGCAGCGAATCCTGCTCCGTCTCCTGAGACACCACCTGCATTGGCGAAGCCACACAACCACGATCAGGGGCGCGCGCACAAGAGCCTTCCAAGGGTAGCATGCGAAGCGCGGAGTGTAGATTGAGGGCTCACCATCTCGACGGGCCCGCGTGCGCTTGTGAGTGGGTGGGGGGAGGAAGGGGTAATGGTGCGTGCGAGCCTGGGAAGTCGGGGTATTTATAGAATAGCCGTCTAATGGGTGAGACGCTGATGGCCGCAAGCGTGGAGCAGTGTCAAAGAGAAACCAAGCCACGAAGCCGCATAGCGCAACCCCCTTTCTCTCTCTTGGAGGGATCGCCACTGCGCTTGCAGCAGGGATGTGTTTCGATGAAAAAATTCTTTTTAGACTTCAGTATTATTCACCTCTTTTAAAAAACATATTTTTCAAAAAATATCACCTCCAATTCTCTTTTAACTTTTCTATCTATTTCTCTCGCACAGCACTCTTCACACAACAGAGGCTTCGTGATCACAACCAGATCTCCCTTGGCAGGACGCCATTTCCATGCAGTAGTCATCTCACTTCGATTCGTTCTGGGATCTGGTGTGAGCAAGGTTCACGGGGTTTTTCTTTTTTTATATATTAAAGCAAGGCTCACGGTTGGTGCTTGGCGAGCTAGCTTTGCTCTGTCCGTCTAGTGTGTGTTCTTCGTGGGAATCCATTTTAATTTGTTCTGCTATTTCCCTCTTTAGTTTTAATTTGTTTCTCATGGCTGTTTTGGACCTGGGAGGCTCTTTGGTCGGGAATTATAGATCCAAGCAAGCCGTTGAGTAGATCGCAATTGTAGACACATGCATCCAGTTCTGAGAACCATTACAGGAGCCCGCAGCGTTATACTCCTATGAAAGCAAAAAATATCTCTCGACATTGCGAGAAGGCGTGCTGGTTGTACGTGTAGAGCAGGCTCCGTGCCATCGTCGCCCGTGTACGATGCGGCACACGGCTCGCACCGCACCGCACCGCAACCCCACTGAGCTCGCTGCGCTAGCTTTTTGGGCCGGGCGAAACAGCGAGTCGAGTACGGTGGTGCGCCGCGCCACGCAGCGCCCGGCGGGGCGCTGGCTGCCTTGCTTGCTTTCTTTTCGTCGCCAGAAAAAACCAACCGACTGCTCTCCGGCGTGGCGTCTGCTATATCGCCTCCCTGCAGCTCCTTTCCGCGTCCCGGCCGGCCATGTGGCCCTGCTGCGAGGCGGACAGAGAGAGATCAGAGAGGGTTGGTGGTTATAGATGGCCATATGGGCCGCCCAGCCCAACACGGCATGGGCCCGATGTGGCCCGGCCCGACGTGGCCCAGCCCGACGTGGCCCGACAACACTTTCGTGCCGTGTTGGGCGGCACTACGTGCTGCGGCTGGCGCCCACGCACGGCACGTAGGCCTTTGGGCCGTGCCGTGCCGGCACAACGAGCTCGTGCCGCCCCAGGTGAATGGCGAACGAGGCGTCGACGGCCACGGCCGAGGGGCGACGATGGCTTGCCACAGCCGGGGAAGAGGAGGAGGGTTGGCGGCGACGGCTTGCAACAGCCGGGGAAGAGGAGGAGGGATGGCGGCGAAGGAGGAGATGGGATCTGTCGTCGCGACGGTCCGTGTCAGCTTGTCGGCCGGAGGAGACGGGGCGAGCTCGCAGCGGCGGCCAACACAGGAGCAAGGGGCGCGGCGGCGGAGGCGAGGTAGAGGCATGAAGGAGCCACCGGCGAGGGAGCGACGAGGCGTTGAGGCGCGTTGCAGCCTGTAGGAGCCGCCGACAAGGGAGGAACGAGGCATCGAGGCGTGCTGAAGGTGCGCCGGCGAGTGAGAACGAAGGAGTGTGTGCGGCGGCGACTGGCTGGGGAGGAAGGCGAGTGGGAGAGATGGGGAATGGATTGGCAGATTGGGAATTTGGAATAGATATTAGGGTTTTAGATGGGCCACCTGGGCCGTCGGGCTTGGGCCAGCACGTCGGGCCACCTCGGGCCGGCCTCGGCCGTGCCGTGCTGGGCCAACACGCTGGGCCGAGGAGGCAGCCTAGGCCCGGCACTACATACGGGTCGTGCCGGCCCAGGCTCAAAAATCTCGTGCCGTGCTGGGCTTGGACCGGGCCAAAATCTCGTGCTGTCGGGCGGCCCATGGGCCTCGGGCCTTTTGGCCATCTATATTGGTGGTGGCGTGGTGCAAACTGGGGCGGAGTCAGAAACTCAAAATTTTTCATGTTAGGCGGCTATAGTATAAACAAATTTTAAATTTGATCAAATTTTGATTTTTTTAGTGCTAATATATCTTGATAGGGGGCCAGGCCCCTGCCCGCCCCTCCCTGTCTCCGCCCCTAGGTGCAAATGCCCAATCGAACGTGCACACGTCGCCGGCACCGCTCCAGCCTCCAGAAGATATTTGTTGGTCACGGCTGGTCGGGTCTAGAGAGTAACATCAATTAATTGGAGGCCTTTTGCCCTTTTCATCACTTCACCTAGCATTATTCAGCAAATAACCATCCTAAGGTGCTTCTTTGTCCTATTGTCTAAAAACTGAAAACTTTGAGAGGCCGTGTTTGTCACACAATTTGAACCTGAGAAAACGGAGTTATGAATTGTCAAAAAAAAAGAAGAAAACGAGACCTGAGTTAACTGCCAAGGAAAGCTGAGGACAAAAATGTTATTTTCCACCCCTTCATAAACAAAAAAGTAGCATCCCATGCGTATGTGCACCATGTCTATGCAGGCATGCCACACCCATCCAGCTGGTGTAATTAACAAGGACCTGGTCCATAACCAAACTAATAAATGACCTAAACATCCAAAGGCTTGTCTGCTGCTAATTATTACTTGATCATCAAGAAACTCGCTAGATCCACGGAGGAAGATTCGGTGCCCCACCTCCCTCCACCTCGTGGCTGGCGCGGAACAGCCGGTCAGTACTACGCGACAAGGCCCAAGCAACCAATTCGTACGGTTGCCACACGGAGTCGCATCAAGCCTCGCCTTCTCCCCTTCGCCGCCGCACCCATCGCCTTTCGTCGCGATCCCCAGTCGACTAGTAGTAGAGTCCCCGCAGGCCGCCAAGGCGCCAACAGAATCCAACCAAACCCAGGGAACCCACTTCGGACGCGGATTCAGTGCCGTGGCTTCTCAAAGGCCCGTGGTACCTTCTGATCCCATATCCACCGTTAATTGACCATCCAAAGGCTAGAATAAAAAAAACACCCCAAACCTTATCCGTGCCCCCTGCCGATGAGCGCGAGGCGGAGGCGTGCTTTCTTCCCGTGCGCTGCGCTGCTCTCCCGCGCAGCCGCGTGCGGCGCCGCTGCCCGCTGCAGCATCCCCGCGCCGCGCCGCGCCGCAGCTGCCACCCTCTGCTTCGTCCCTGCGTGCTACGCCGCCGCCCAGTCCCCCGTGCTGCGCGCCGCCCCGTCCTTGCGTGCTGCGCCGCCGCCGTTGCGCCTCCCGCTCCTCCAAGGAGAGGGCTTTCCGCAGCGCCTCATTGGTCGACGTGGAGGATAAGACGTTCGCTGGGTTGCCGTGGAGGAGAGGACGTTCGCTGGGTTGCCGTGGAGGAGAGGGACGCGACTGCGGACAGGAAGACGCCATTGCCATTGCCAGGTATACTAGCAAGATTACCTTCTCGTGACCTATGTATGTGCGTAAGACAACTAGTAAGACAACTAATTTGCAATAGAAGGTTAATTTGCTCAATTTTATGGTAGGAAAATCATATGCTATAGTATATTGTGGGTCATATTTGTGCAATTGTTAGTTCTGTGAAAGGCAATGTCAGAATTTGAGAAGGGGACACCTAGAGTTGGTTTAAGATTCAGAAATCCAGATGAGGCTTGGAAGTTTTGGGTTGCATATGGGGGCTGCACAGGCTTTGATGTGAGGAAAAGATATGCAAATGTAAGCAGCTTTGATGGCAAGGTGACTTCATGCAGATTTGTTTGTTCCAATGAGGGTTATCGAAGAAAAGTGCAAGTGAATAGTGTGACCAAGTGTTTTAGACCTGAAACAAGAACTGATTGTAAAGCTCGGATGTCTCTTACGTTGGACCGAGGTTCAGATGATTATGAAGTCAGTGATGTTGTGCTTGAACACAATCACTTACTTCACTTACCTGAGACCCGTCATTTGATGGCCACACAAAGGAAAATTTTAGAAATACAAGCTTTTGAAATTGAGGCTGTCGATGATTATGGAATTAGGCCTAAAGATGCACATGAGTTGGCTGCTCGTCAAGTTGGTGGACTATTCAACCTTAGCTACACTTGTCGGGACCGTAAAAATTATTTGCGTTCCAAAAGACAAAGGGAGTTGGCTTTTGGACAAGCTGGAAGTATGTTGAAGTATTTTCATGATAAAAATATTGAAAACCCATCATTTCAGTATGCTTTGCAACTGGATGTTGAGGAACATATAATCAACATTTTTTGGGTTGATGCTAAAATGATCCTTGATTATGCACATTTTAGTGATGTGGTAACATTTGACACTACTTTTGGCACAAACAAAGAATATAGGCCTTTTGGTGTATTTCTTAGGCTCAATCAGTTTAGAGAGACCACTATATTTGGTGCTGCAATATTATTTGATGAAACAGAGGACTCATTTCTATGGCTCTTCGAGACTTTTCTAGCTGCACATAATGGGAAGCAACCTAGAACTATTTACACAGACCAAGATGATGCAATGGGAAAAGCTATACCTAAGGTTTTCACAGAATCATATCATGGATTGTGTACCTTTCATATAATGCAGAATGCTGTCAAACATTTATCTCCAATCAAGGGTGAAGAGAAAGAAGAAGGTACACAACAAGATGAAGCTGAACCTGAAAAGGAAGATGAAGAATCTCATATTCTATCAGATTTTAGTGCTTGCATGTATGGCTATGAGGACAAGGCACTATTTCAGGAAGCATTCGACATTACAAGAACTAAAGTGCATAAGCAAACTTGGTTAGATAGTATCTATAAGCTTAAAGAAAAATGGGCTGAATGTTATATGAGAGATTTTTCAGTTTGGGAGTGAGAAGTACACAACTAAGTGAGAGCTTCAACAATGCATAGAAGAACTATTTAAAATCAGGTTTTGATATTGTTCGATTTCTGAGGCATTTTGAGAGAGCAATGCAAGAAAAAAGAGAAAAGGAACTGCAATCAGAATTTGAGGCAAGGAAGAACATCCCAAGAAGAAAAATGCATACACCTATGTTGGTGCAAGCAAGCGAAGTTTACACTCCGGTTATTTTTGAAGCTTTCCAAGGTGAATATGAAAGGTCCATGGCTGCATGTTGTAGAATACTAGATGAGAATAAATATGCTATTGCTATTGGGAGTTTCCATGGTGCTGCACGTTTTGAGCAGGAGCGCATAGTGATAGGTGATCCTTTGAACCAAACAGCAACCTGTAGTTGTCAAATGTTCAATAGGACAGGTATATTATGTGCACATGGTTTGAAAGTTCTTGATTTGATGAATATAAAGACTTTGCCAACACACTATATCTTGAAGAGATGGACTAGGGAAGCTTGCAATGGTCGTATACAAGATAAGGAAGGAAGGAATGTGATAGCAATCCAAAGTTAGAGGCTCAACTTCGGACCCGAAATCTGTTTCATAAATTTCTCAACTTGACATATAAAGCAGCCGATTAGCCGATTATCAAGAAAAAAGAGGTGAAGTCAAAAAATTCAAGAAGGAAGAAAACTTGGCTTGACAAATTACCTAAGGGTAACCGTAGTATGCCAACTAAAGCTGCTGATCCAAAAAAGAAAGAAGCAAAGGTATATTCTTAACTTGAGATCTACAACTTTTATATGTTGTTGCCATTCATAGCTAATTAGTGATGCTTTCATTGGTAGAAACGAAAGAAGGACGATGGTGTACAACCCCCAAAGGAAGTGAAGAATGACGGCAACAGCGAAGGAGCAATTATACAAGTTGAAGAGTACAATGACATTGACAATTTTACCCAACTTGTGATGGCTCCAATTTATGATGATGATATCCTTCATGTTGAGGATCTGTTCTAGTATGTGTTAGGTGGTATTTGGAGTATTTTGTGGACTAACTATAGCATTTTGTGGCCAAATTGTATAAGTGAATGGCCAGCCATAGTATTTTGTGGGCTAACTATAGTATTTTGTGGCCAAATTGTATGAGTAAATGGCCAAGTAGTACAGTACCAATTTGAGTGACTCAAAAGTGCCATACATTGGTGCTAAACTATGAATGTCACTTACAGGGAATTAAAATGAACCTTTGATTTATATTGTGTGTTGTTCCTGGCCAAACTGCTTTCTGTATGGTGCTGGTTCACAGCCAAATTATTTTCTATATGGTGCTTAGTTTTGTGGTTGCATGCTAAATAAATATGACAACACAAGACAAGTTTAGGCACACTTCAGAGCTCAACCCTGTCCGTGTCCCTTTCCTCTTTGCCTTTGGCAAGCAGGACGGAGAGAGCTGGATTGGTGAAGCAAAGGTACGTGGTGCCTTTAAGAAGCTAAGGCACTTAATCCTGGTCCACCCACTTCCCTCTCAACGCAACGCCATGCGCACGAGATGGACTTTTGCTTCTTCTTTTTTTTTATGTACATCCTTGTCGAGTTTGTACATTAATGAGCCTGTTCCGATTCATGTTGTGCACCATGTAGTTCCAAAACATCTGATCGTTTATTCCAAAAAAAAAACATCTGATCGTTGCGCAGGGCCCCGGCCGTGCTGTCTCTCTCTGTTTATCTATCTGGAAAAGAGAGATTCGTTATGCCGTTTCCTTTTTTGAACATTTTTGGCATCTTCTCATTTTTTTTTACCAAGAATTCGATGGTAAATTACAAGAATTTACCTTGACCAAGCAGTATTTTTTTTTGTGGTATGTAGGAGTAATAGTGCATGCTTAACTCCTCGCTATGGAAAATCCTTGCAATGCTTGATGATTTGATTTCACTTTGAAAATATGGAAAAATCCTTGCAATGCTTGCTGCCGCCTGTTGGATTTGGACCGCATGCAGTGAGTCTTATATGATGGAAGGAAGGGTCTTTATACTGCTGGATCACTTTTGAATCTGAGTTTTATAGTTACACTAGTTGATCAAGACCGTTTAAGTAACCATGGATCTTGGCCTTTTCTCTCTGGACCTGTTCTATACCACCACCACCACTACCACTACTACTACTCTTCTTCTGTTAAAAGATTTCACGCTAATCGTGCAGCTAATCACCTGTTGTTTGTAGTGATTGCACTCTGACTGAACCCTCCGTTGCCGTGCAATCCAAAAAATTTCATCTACAGGTTCTGAGAACAATCTATCGCCACCGTTCATCTTGCCCCACGTCCCATCAAATCTACTCACCCAACCCCACCTATACTTTCCCCCGGTACACATACGGTTGGTATACTAACAGACTACGCCGTTCGCTCCGTTACCTCGCTTTTATCCTTCCCGCACGACGCCGACTTCCAATCTGGATCTCGCCCTTTTATCTTCCTCTCGACTGTTGACTCAACGCCACCGGTGCCGGAGCTTGCAGCCACCGACGACGACTCCTCTCAACTTCGACGTTCTCAGTCACCACCGTCACTCCGGCTTCCTCATCCCGGCAGCGCCAGCTCTTCTTCAACTTCATCTTTCTGATCCTGTGCAATGTTTCCTGATTTTTTGTTTGAACTCTTCTGCAAGAGTACATGTGACGTGTCCATATCAGATAAATTAAAATTACTTGGTAGAAATTTGAATCGTGAAACAATGAGCTATTGCTCCCAATTTTCTAGAATACATAGCCTAAGAAATGTCTTCTAACTGAAAATTTGAGCATCAAACATGAGCTACAACAGCTACTCACGCACGATACACTGACACAGCTGTCAAACCCTTTTCTGCAGGGTTCCCTTGTCCAACCAACCTTTCAATTTCTCCACTTCATTTACAACGATCAGAAAGGAACCACTAAATGAGCAGTATACAAAATCAGTCAAACCCAGAAGTTCAACGAACACTCTTGCAAAATGAAAAATGACAAAATTGATTTCTTGAATGCTATACACTGAACAGAGTACATTGAAATCAATAATACTTTAGTAAATAAAAAAGAAAGATAACAATGCTAGCAGGGCTCATATAGCCTTGTCAAAACTCATTGGCTCAACTGAACGATCAGTAGAAAGCCAGATTCTGCACGATGCTAACAGTAGCTCATCTGCTCCTTTCCAATGTATGTGAACGTCAGTATCTGATTGCAGACTGATTGCAGATAGGTGCGCCGACAAAAAGAGTTGCATCTCCAGAACCTATGGCTACATGTAGGTGTATTGATCTTTCCATAACTATTGAGACAGAAAAAAAATGATAAGTTAACACATCTCACAACAAAAAAAAAAGAACTAATATCAACTAAGAACGCTTCGGGCGCTATGTGCTTCTCCGAGTCGGATACGATCCTAATATCGTGATGGAGTTTTACTTTTTCCGCGATCCTCGCGGCGCGATCTGCGCGGGTGGTGGCATTGACGCGGCCGACTCGCCGTGCAGTTCATGACGGAGCTTGCCGTCCTGGTTTGCGATGCAAAGCCAGGAACCGAAGATGAACGTCGCGTCTTCCTCGAACTTGGTGTTGATGGAGGCAATGAAGAATGCCATCGACTCTGTAACGAATTTTCGACGAGGGAATCCCACGGATAGCGCCAAAGTGTCGGCGAATTATGCTGACAAGGTCCTCGAGGGGGTGCTCCGAGAGGAGGGTTTAGGGAGAAGTCGTCGATAATCTAGAACCGAAGGTGACAAGAGACGATTTAGACAGGTTCAGACCGCAATATGCGTAATACCCTACGTCCTGTTTGGTGTATCTTGTATTGATTGATGTGTTTCGAGGGGGGTCCATGTCTCCCCTTATATATGCCGGAGGATAGTGTTACATAAAAACCGTATAGGAACATGAGACTTTTACAAGTTAATCTCTAATTTCCTAATACATCATATCCTAACTAACTAGGACTAATCCTTGTCTTGACCGTCAAGTCTTGTACGTGGGCTGGCCCATACAATGGCTTGCTAGGGTTGTTTAGTCCATTAGGACTCTACACCATCACCGATTGAGACCTCTACCCAATCGTCAAAAAACACAAATACATCTATTACTTTTATCGTTTTCCTTTATATCTTTGCCCTAGCTTTTCCAACCCTATCTGCTGTTCTTCCTTCATCTCGACGACAACCGAGGACGTTCTAGGTGACCTGCTGATCCTAGAACAACTCAAGATGCGCCTACCCTGACGGGGTCCCTCCGGGTGGGTGTTTGTTGGTTTCTTGTCGGGCTGTCACACGGAGTCTGGCCGCCTATCACAGGGGGTATGACCGCCCGTGTCGGCGAATTATGCTAACAAGATCCTCGAGGGGTTTAGGGTTTAGGCGGTGACAAGAGACGATTTAGACAGGTTCAGGCCGTAATATGCGTAATACCCTACGTCCTGTTTGGTGTATCTTGTAGTGATTGATGTGATGCAATGCCTGACGGTGTTGCTCGATGGTCTAATCTAGGGACACTTGCCCTCCTTTATATATCCTAGGGGGCAAGGTTACATGGTAAGTCTCCTAGCCGGTTACAATGAGGAGTCATAGTAGGACAATGTGTCCTAGTAGGAATCTATCTTGCTTAGGGAACCCGCAATTTCTATATCTATCCAACCGCTCGTCGTAGAGGTGCTGCAGCGAGCTCCTCCGCGCATCACACGTTCAAGTGCGTTCGTGTGTTGGCCTTGAAAAGGCGTCAACATATTTTGGCGACTTCGCTGGGGAATCGAGAAGGATAAATCGGTTACCATAGCCGGTCCCAATTCTAAACGTAGCGAGGTTCATAAGAACAACATCGTCAGGCCTAACTTAGATCAGATTGAGGCCAATGAATAGAAGATCTTTGATGAAAGATTCAGGAAGATCGAAGAGAAGCAAACGCAGGAAGTACAACGGCTCCTAAGATCGTTAAGGCAAAGTCATAAAGATTAAGGATGTCATCTTTGATGATTCTCCATCTGAGGTAGCACCCAATGTAAGTGATTCATCTTCTGGTGCTACAATGGAACAGATTCAAAGTATGATGGCTGAGCGTGATACTTTTTTTAGTTAATTGGCTTTTACCTAGAGAGAAAAAATTTGGTAGTAAACAACCTGAAATACCTATTGAGGATTTGCCAGTTACAACTAGTGTTACTATCAATGTCCTTACATCTGAATCATTGGCAAATCCTACCATAGAACAACCACATATGGCATGCCGTTGAATTTTTATAATGGACAGATGGTGCCACCAAACAATGCATTGGTAGCTCCTCAGCCTTCATACCTAGCACCTATCACAAGCATCCCTAATTTCGTCTGCATTGGCTGAACTAATGAGCTTGTGAATTTTGTTCCGCCATATAGTACCTTTGCACATACTACACCACCTACACCATCCATAGGTACTTTTGCACCCATCGTTCCTATTCCTAATGAAACATATGACCGATACTTGCAACGGTGGCAAAACAGGCCACGGTCGGTTGGACCGACCCCTACAGCCGGTCTGACCGGCACGACGGTTGGACCGACCCCCACAATCGGTCCTACCGGCTATCCGAGCCAACACAGTGCACCCACATAGCCAAATTCATTTTCACAATTTGATAAAATGTTTGTGATGGCGGGGAAACGGCCGGACGAAGGGTCCGCCTCCGCGTCAGCAGAGACAAGTTTCATTTTAGTTTAATTTTAAATGGGACAAAGTAAGAAATCAGGTATTGCGAGTACATACTTCCATAATTCTTATATATTTATAAAAATTATGTTAATTACATCTCCGTAGAGAAAACCCCTGATTAAGAGTTCCAACATTGGTACATATAAAAAGAGATTACATCATATGGCTGTCTATTACATGACTATGAAATATAATAAACAAAGCCTAGTCTAGACTCCATGGATGGATGTTTGCCATAGACCCAAACTTGATTGCATGGCATGTATGCACAAGTGCAAGTTTATGCATGATGAAGTTGATATGTACTTGGTGTACATGTGTAAGTCATCAATAGCTTGCTTAGTGAACCTGAGATGCAAATGTTTAACCCAGGATCATATTTATTTCCTCTTTATTTCATAAGAGAAATGTCATGTCTTGTATTTTTAGGAAACTATGCAAGCAGCACACCTGGAGCTTTATCTTGGCTCGCTAGTATTTTTATTTTATCTCTACTATATGTCTCCTACTTGAGGTTGACCGGAGATGAGAGATGATATTTAATATAATTTTCATGTTATCTACTTATTTTATTAAATGGATGATATGACCAATGACATAGTAGATGCAATCTACGCTGGTGTCATTTATGGCCTTTTTGACAAGTGATGTTGGCAATCACGTTTTGAAATGGCTTTTCTATCCTAGCTCGTTGCTATTTGTAGTGCTGATGCTCATGCGATGGATGCACCATGAAACACCATTTGACATAACTTGGCTTTGCCGACAGACCGTGATGAAGTTTATTTTGAGTTTTAATTTAGCCAACATTGATGCTGCTCCTAACATGATGTTCGCGAAGAGAGAATCATGTATGGGGGACATAAATATTTGTATATTTTATTTTATGATATAACCATGCACGGCTAATTCATGGATGATGTGTTCCCTTTGCATTTATAGGCATTTCATTTTATATGGGCTACATGCAGACTATTGTGATGCAAATTGCATATGCATGTGCAACAACACCTAATCTGAGCCTTTTTATTTGTTTTATGCATGATAGCCGGGAGATTGATTAGTTTATCTCATTTATTCCGGCTGGATCATGAACGAAACCAAGAGCATGAATTTAATCAAGGCGAAATCAACATGTAACCACCCAATTTCTTATCTTATACTGTGTAGCACTGCTGCCAGACTTTCACCAGCGGGCAAGAGCTAGCCATCATGAAAGCCAACGTGTTGGTCTTTCCACCAGCGACTGATAGAAGTCGCGAGAGAAGGAGCGGCAGCGATGCTACTCGCTTGCCTTCGTATATACCTTTGCTTACCAGGGTAGAGTTCATGCCTGGAGTACGGTCATAGTACTCTTGCTGATCTTTTCACCATCATGACAGGGAAGACCATGATCGAAACCATCATAAGCACAACGGCGTGGTGCGCTGCCTGCTGGAGTTTTCACCAACAGAACAGCGAAACCATGAGCACAAGCACGGCGCTGCGGTGCTGCCGGATGGCCCTTCTTGCCGGAATGGCGAGAACACGAGAGGCGGAGAGAGAGCCAGAGAGGAAGAGAGAGATGCGCTCCTTGAGCAACCAGAAAGAAGAACCGGCGAGTTACATAACTGCCATGAAGTTTTCTCACCTTGCAGCAGCACCATTCCTCAAGCACAGCGGTGTCTTGCTTGCGTAGAAGAACTCCTCGCCCTTCTGAGCTCCCTCTTTCTCTCGGTGTTTGATCAAAGTGGTGGTTGTTGAATGCTCGTGCAGAGGCTTAGAGCTTGCAACAAGTCTCCACGAGCGCAGCCTGGCGGCGTATCTGGGCAGCCTGGCGGTGCTTTTGCGTACGATGGAGCGGGGTCTGATTCTGTGGCCGATGGCCTTTATTTATAGGCAGCATGAGCAGCGGCAGTTGCTCTATTTGGCGCTCATTTGTTTTCAATTTTTGTATTGGCTAATGATGCCGGTGCACGGTGACTAGAGCGCGCGAGTTGGAGAACGTGGCCTTGATGGTTTGAACCGCTTGGACTCGATCGGTCTGGACTGCCAGTTACGCTTTGGACTTCGTCAGCGCTCGATTTCGTTTGGAAATCTTGCGTGCGCATGAGGCCCTTTGGTACTACTGCTGGACTCTTTTTATTTTTATTTATTTCTCTAGTTATAATAGCGTGGTTAAGACTGGGTAGTTATCTCTCGTGCATGGGCCGTCTCGTGGGCTTGCAAGGGTTTTGCCTTTATTTAATTAGCTGCAACCACTTGATTTTATCACGTAGATGAGAGAAAAATATGTTGCACGTGGAGCTATGCTCTTTACTTGCCTGATCCTTGTTTGTTTTGTTAACGCATTTATTTAGCTAGCATATACATGCCAAGAAATTTTGACGTGCCTGAAGCGTGTAACTTTCTTTGATCAATACATCATATGAAAGGTATTCATGAAGTATTTACCGGGTGGCCGCGTATTCGTGCACATGTCAGTATTTGCATGAAAATTACGATAGTTTTATTTTTACCCATATATCTTTATTTCTTGAGAGCATTGATATTTCATGGCCAATGCCATGTTATATATTTTTTTATTATTTAAAAATAAATGACTATTTTCTATCATTTATCCATGTTTAATTTGGATGGGATTTTAGCCACCAATTTGATTTATTTAATTTGCATGAATCCATCAGTATTTTGATCTGAGCCAAAATTGGTGTCAACAATTTGCTGATTATAAAAGTGATTTGGCTAATTTGCTTTAAGAAAATCTTGGGGTAGATTTAGAGGCAAAACTCATGCATATCAAAAACCGTATCCTGCTCACTTTGATTCGGTTTAATACCCTGCTGGTTTTAGATTGCCAGATTTTGTTAAATTTGATGGGGAACATAATAAAAACACTTTTGAGCATATTAGTCACTATCTTGCCCAATTAGGAGAGTGAATTAAAAGTGCGCTTATTGTTGGCGTTTCTTAACTTCACTGAAACTGTGCCGTTAGAAAGTCAGTGAGAAACTCTTGCCCTTTAGAATAAAATATTCCGCAAGCGCACAGAATGACCGTGTAGCACTTTACCTTGGAGTATTCCAGGGTATCGTAGATTTCTACGGGGAAGCACTATGGTTAAAGTGGTATTGAAGAATTAGACTACGAACACAATCTAGAAAAATTCACCAACTATCTTAGGGGAGATAACTGGGGTGCAAGGATATGATATAAAGTGCCCAAGATAACTTAGCTTATCTAAAAAGGTAAGCTAGATAGAAGGTCAGAATGACCAACGACACATGGGACTTCTACACTGAGAGAAAAGGAAAGACGTTGGGAGAACAACGAGCGAGAAAGATTCCTAAGACACTTCTAAACTTATCAGAAAGCCTCTAAAGATCTAGACTAGAACTCTACCTAGCTGTCATGAAACTAGAGCTTACTTCGACGGCTGGAAGAGGAAAGATCGCAGACGGGGTAGAAGGGGGACCTAACGGCAACCTGCAACTACTGCCATGAAAACACCCGAATGTGATGGTCACACAAAGGACGGACAAGGCTGTCACCACTTGCCGCCTACCACTCTACTTCCGTGGGGTGGAACACACTTTCTAGCTAACACCTAGACAAACACCACGTCTGGACTTGATGCTAGTATTTCTCGTGAGGCCTTCACGAGAAATCCCCCTCAACCTAGGAAACGATTAAATTCCCTAGTCCGGGCGAGAAAACCCGTAAGGTAAAAGCCTGACAAAGTAACTAGACTCTAGCTGAATCCAAAGGATATGATATGAAAAGATCACACTACTCTCCTAGATAAACTAAAGAAAGCAGGTAAGGAAAGCTGAACTGATAAAGTAAAGAAGATAACTATATTGATAAAATATTCGAAGTATAAAAGAAAGATACAAGAACTTTACCCGAACTCCAAGAGACTCCGGAATCTCGAGACAAGCTCGACTCGACTCTAACTCCCAACTCTAACCTACTCTAGAAAATATGGAAAGGTAGAGAAGCTCCCTCCTTTTATAGCTTGAGCAGGTCGGTTGAGCATCTTGGCGGTTAAGTTAGCTCGCCATACAACCGTCCTCAGAAGGGCGCCTGGAACGGAGTCGGTGGCCGGCCATTCGGCCGGTTCCTGGCCGATCGACCAGGGATGGTGGCCATCTAGCACCGCCTTACGCAACAATGCTTTGGATTGCTTCCTGGTGTCGGTAGTTGTGACGGTTATTAATTGCCTGACAGTTAAGACATGCAGGTGGGCCCTCTAATCCATGCGATGTGCCTTTCGAGCCCTTTGATCAAACCTTCATTGGATGAATGGCTTGGATACTTTGCACGTGTGCTAGTTTGCTCCCGGATCATTGACTTGGCAGTTGGCTGAGGTGGCTGGCTGATCGGCCAGGACTTGGCCGGTCGGCCAGGCTTTTTGCCCATTTTTGTCCTCTTTTTTGCCACGTGTCCCTGCATTCACAACTTCAACAAAACTTATAGAATTGATTAAATATAAGTAAAATATACATGGAATGTTATGCAAAGCTCTCATTTTTTCCGAAATGTTGACGGTCACAAGGTGTCATAATGGCCGTCAACACACCCCCAAGCTTATCTCTTTGCTCGTCCTCGAGCAAAGCTAAGACTTAGGCTTGGTGGATCAGGAGTTGCATCAATGCATACCCCTCACAAGTACCCTGTGCATAAACCTACACTCTAATAAAGTAGATTGAATCAATTGGCACATAGTCAATCCAAACCTTTGCTCATCTATGGGGCTTACTGCTTGTCTTTCTTTGTCACAGGTTGTTGGAAAGCTGAATGATCATCACTGGAGTTTCCTGCAGCTGTTCAGGTTCCTTCTCGGAGAATAATTTTCGCAAAAATGGTTAAATATCCCTGATGGTACTCTCGAGTCACTCAAGTGGTTTGGGCGCTCAGACATTTTTGGTTTGGGTTACGTGCACAAAGAAGGTGATGGCGGCTGTCAGCTAGCGCTCCAGTCATGTGGGCCTAGCGCTCCAGTCCCGCCTAGGGCCAGTAGGTGTCTGGCGGATAGTACATGACTAGGGCCAGTAGGGCCATGGCCGTAGTCGCTAGGGCCAGTACAAACACTGCGGTCATGACTAGTGGGACTGGCACCAGTCATGACTAGGGCCTATAGGGCCATGACCGCAGCCTCGACCCCGCGCCGGGCATGAACTCTGCTCATCGAGGCCTCTCCGGCCGCAACGTCATCTCTACGCCCGGAAGCAACTCCACTCCCAGCAGCAACTCCGACCACTATCTAGAGCACGTCGACGCCCACCACCTCGCCGACTTCAAGAGGGGCAACCTCCACCTCGTCGACTTTCCAACGGGCGGGCCTCCTCCTGGCCTCCTTTGGCGACGGCACGCCCAAGGACCAGCAGCCCTTCCTCGCCAGCCTCGACACGAATGCGCTCCTATACATGCTCTATGGGGAGCACATCGTATCCACGACCAGCGTGAATTGGATCCCCATGACGAATGCCATCTCCGGCCTCGGGGGGGGGGGGGAGAACGTAGGCATCCTATCCACCCCCAATTACAACGGCTATATGGTGGTCTTCCTCGAGCACGTCCCCGACACAAATCGAGCTCGGGTGATTACCTTCAGGTGCGAGGACGGTACATGTCGAACTGCTTCGCAGCTAATTTCAGAAGTGGTGCTCCCACCGGTTAACCCTCCTTGGATCATGCTCAATGAGTCGGCCTGGATAACACGCACCTTTTCAAGGAGGCATTCTCATCACTAGGAGTCTAGGACACAGCTGTCCCAACCCAAATGTCATCATCTGACCTTGCCAGCAATAGAACCATCAAGCCTTGGCCTATCTCAATTCCTCCAACCTCGACAGCAATAGAACCATCATTCATGATGGACACCTTGCCTGGACTCGGACGGAGACTCACCTCATACGTGATGGGCACACAAGAAATTCCCTGTTTCTTCCACTTGTTGCTGCTATTGAAGTGGAAGCAGCTCTTCGCTGGTAGTCTGGAGATGAGGCAAGCTTATTGAACATGGAGACCAGGCTGTAGCTAGAAACTTCACCTGCACTTTCTCCATAGAACACTGCAAGGTTGTCGACGTCAAGAAGGTTCTTCCTCCTGATGGTGTTAGTGTCAACCGAGAGTGTCGAGGCAACATGCTCAATGATGGCTTCTTCGGGAGCCCGCATTGTTGACTTAGATGAGATATTTTTCTTGCAGAACTTGATGTCAAAATCAAGGGCGCCCCAGTTGTACATTTGAAGCCACCTATGATAGTAGATGACAACAATGCACTCAGATCGGGTGCTATTCCAGCATTGATACCAAGATCAAGATGTATAGACGTGATTTTGCCATCTGACTTGAACCCAACGGAGTACTTTGCCTTCATAGGATGTCGCCCGCCTGCTATTATCATGTCTGTCTTGCTATCAAGGTACATCTTAACAGGGCGCCGCATCTTGTATGCGGCAACGGCCAAGGTTCACCAAACCGTTGGGAACCGATCCGGTTTGACCGGTTCCCGCTCAAACCGCCCCGGACCGGTAGCGGTTCGTGGCGGTTTGAACCGGGCAAAATTCAAAATTTTCAAATTTGAATTCAAAAAAGGAAAAATATCATAAAAATTCATAAAAATACTTTAAGGTGTGTGTAATCTGTTGGTGTAAAAAGTTTTCAAATATTTGCTCATTTGGTATTTTTTCGGCAAATACAAGTTAAATCAAAAAAGAAAAAGAAAAAAGTGGCTGGCCCATTAAGGCCCATTTTTTTTTGGACGTAAACCGGCCGGCTAACCGCCAAACCGGTCCTCCTAACCGGTCAAACCAAGCGGCTAACCACTCCAAATCGCCGGATATGTGAATTTGAATTCAAAATTTGAATTTGTCCGGTTTCTAGCGGTAACCGGTCAAACCGGACCGGTAAACCGCTACCGGAGGCCGGCGGTTCGAGCAACCGGTTCAAAAAAAAACACCTGGCAACGGCACATGCAGATGCAACCGACAAAATAAAGGTTTTTTTTGTCATCTCTAACACATTTGCATTTCAACCAGTCTTCTATTGAGATCATGAACTTCAAGCTGGCTGTACATTTGTAATTGAAGACAGAAGATGTTTATCAAAGCAAAGCTCTAGTTAGTCAAGACTTACATGCACTGCTTTCATCGCCTTTCCACCAAAGCCTCTTCCAACTCGATGGACTCGAAGATGATGACAACGGCGTCCCAACAACCGAGTTGGAGGAGGAGGTGGGGGAGGCGAAGAGCGGCCCTCGCCGGTGTTAGGGGGTGTCGCTGGGGCTGGCGACGAGGCAGTGTGCATCGGTACAAGCGGCGCGGACAGGAAGGAAGACAAGCGTCAATTTTTGTCTCACAAAAAAGAGGATAGGAATGTTCATGGCACCTGGACGGTGGAGGGAGTTTCTCGTGTTATGCTATCGTGAGGGTGTTCTGTGTCTAGAGATCGCCTAATAAATATTGAATATTAATTTTATGGAAAAAGTCCAAATTACTCCCCTCAACTATAAGCAAAGTCCACGTAACCCCCTAAACTAATTTTTGGTTTATTTTACCCTCTAAACTATGTCATTTGGCTTATTTTATCCCTAATGCACCTTGTCTTTTTTATTTTTTCTATGTACAAGTGTTATATTACTTTCAAATTTTGGGAGATGATAGTAGACATCATAATGCATGATAGAAAAATATAAAATGATTTTTTGTCAGTATTTTGATGGGGTAAGATATTTAATATTTAATTAATCCTTAGGACACTATATTATACAAAAAAATAATGACGAAAAATTCATAACATATTTTTCTGATATAATTTGTGATGTTCACTACAATCATACAAAATTTGAAATTAAAATTCAACTTGTGCTTGGAGAAATAAAAAAGACAAATTGTATTAGAGGGTAGAATACACCAAGTGACATAGTTTAGGGGGTAAAATAAACCAAAAGATAGTTTAGGGGTTATGTAGACTTTGCTTATAGTTGAGGAGAGTAATATGGACTTTTTATTAACTTGTATCAACTATTATATTAGAAATTTTAACAAATTAATTTTTTACATATTTACCTCATTTTTATTACTATGCCCTTTTTACTAAGTCTTAAAAGCATTTATGTTACACCACTATCAGAGTTCGAAGACGTACCAAGGCTTCCCAAACTAGCAATATGAAAGAAGTTTAAGAACAAGTTTTCATATATTTTATATTAAAATAAAAAATCTAGCCCTACATACTTGAATTGAACGTAATTTTTAAATTAGTTGATTTTTATTTTATTTTGTTTTAATAGACTAGTGGAATTAGAGATTCCTTAAGATGTAGATCTGTGAAAGGATTTTGTTACGAGGAAGACCTCCCCACCATATATAAATATAAAGGATTATGAACGATTAAAAACTTCTACCATATAATCATATTGCCTTTATTTTTTCTTTCAAATCCTAACTTTTTTAAACCCTATTTTTGAACCCGCACCCATGAGACCCAAAACCCGCGGATACCATAGTTCAAATTGCCATCTTTAGTTGGCCGAGAATAGACCTTTTCTTTTTAATAATGGCACGGTGGTAAAAACTACCCTCTCCGCCCCAAAATTATAGTCTTTCTCACTTTCCGAGAAAATATTACAGCCAATTATATATAAAATTATAATAAATTTTATGGTACACTATTGATATCACTAAATAGATATTAAGGTGTAATTTTTTATAAAAAATATTTAAAAATCTAAATATTACAGTTATTTTCTACAGATCTAGTCAAACCTATGACACGAACTCCCAAAACGATTCGGGACCGAGGGAGTACGTCGAAACCTATCCTTTCAGTTCAGGCGTCCGGCGCCGCTACCCACCCCCTCCGTCCCGTCCCGCGCCCTCCCTCCCGTCCCGCGCCGCCACTCACCCCAATCCAACCCCGGGCCGCCGTAGAGTACCGAAGCGGTAGAGATGCAACGGTTGATTATTGGGCTCCGCTGCGGAGTCTTCTCGGATCCATCTCGTTGGTGCCCTCGAGCGCTTGCACGCCAAGATGCTTCTTCACAGATAGCGTCGACACCAGCTCTTTCACGGTCTGCTGTTGGCTTCTTCCATTTATTGTTCCCGAACATGTATGCCCAATTTTTCGGATTTGAAGTGATGTTGGATCTGGATTGTGATGCTTTTTTTTGTCGGTGATGATGCAAATCTCCCACGACCAATTCTTGAATTGCTCCGCAGTTTCGGCTCCTCTCTACCTCGCTTGTGTCCTTCAACGCTTGCTGAAGATATTCTAGTCATCAGCTCCGCACCAGGGAAATCAAATCAACATCTGAATCGTCATTTAGGGTTTGTTTTCATGCTTCTTTTCCTTTGCTGAACATTGTGCTCCTCGCGATGAACTTTTGAATCTGGAATTTTGAACTCCCCCCACCCACCAAAAAAAGGGCGGATCTGGCGTGTGGAATGCTGGATCTGGATTGGTGTTGATTTTTGTTGGAGATAATATTCGTGTTGATTTTGAAGGAGAAAGGAATATCAATTTCTTTTACCTTTTGATTTATGTCATCACCGGAATCAGAGAGATGCAAATCATTTTCAAGCTTTGTATTATTATTGTTACTGTTTTAAATCCCGAAAATTTGTTCTGGGATGACATGCATCTTAATCGAGCTGGATAACTTCTTTTTACAGGTCCTGGACCATACAACCTTATTACTGTACCGCCTTCCAGCCTGTACGGATGCTTGGAATTGGCTGGGCTGGGCAGGTGCTGGCGCTGAAACAGCCAGCTACCAGCTCCAGCCATCCAATAAGCTCCAGCCAGCCGCGGGTCGCCGAACGGCTGGTCTTATGCGCCAGCCAAAATCAGCCCAGACGGCGGCTTATCCGCCACCCGAACAGGGCATTCGCTTGTGTCGCTACCAAGTGCATAGATACAACAAAGATGGATGAGAGCTCAACTAAGGAGGTCGTCACAGATACGTCTGAACATGTTTGGTCCCCTTTTGTATTTGAAAACAGCACTCACCGTGATGGTGCCATTTACAAGAATACTCTTTTAAGCAAAGAGTGGTTTGGTTTCGATTTTACTGACCGTAACGAGAGTAAGTGGTCGAAATCACAAACACATCTTCCCAGTTCTTATTCATATTCTGGAGTGAAAGTTAGTTACACCATCACGGGTTATAGCCACCCATACCCACTCGTGTGTGGGGATTCTCTCCCATACCTGAACCGGTGGGCTATAGCATTGCTGGCGAGCTGCAGTGGCGCAATAATACAGTAATTTGCCTGATACAAATTAAGCATTCAAAAGTAGGTGTTGTAACATCAATGCAACTTGCAACATATAGTGTATCATATAAAAGATAGGAGTAAGAATTATCCACTAAAACAAGATTTAATGGTATCATATGATCACTGATATGCAAAATCCCAGTTACCTTAGAACCATATCTGTTAGTTATTGTTTTATTCACAATGTCAAATTTTAATGTGCACTTCCAATCTGTTTTTTTTATGCCAAGGGATTTGGTAATTCATGTCATTAATCCAGATGTAATGTCTTTCTGGGACAGAGTGAGTGCTAAAAGTCTTGAGGTTTTGTGTGCACCATATTAGTAATTTTTTACAATAAAATATCATATGTCCGTAAACCTATTCAAACTTAGATGTTGTGATAAGTTATTCTTAGACGATGGTTTGCTATGACAGCATAATAATGTGGACCAATTGTAATACTATAATTTTTTTATGTAGTAACTGCCAATTGTTATGCAGCTCGTTTGGAACCAATGATGTTAACGAAGACAACAAAGGAATGTGTATATTATCAGGAATTTTGCCGATTCCATTTTCCGAACCATATACTGTAATTTTTCTCATTGACGCTGGCCAAATCCCCTGTCAGTAGTGGCCCAATACAATTATATGGATACATAGCTGTACGGGATAACAGGGATTGCATGCTGAACTATGTTTTCAATCATAGCAGGGATGATCCTGTCTTCCTGCAGCAGGTACTATAATTATCAGCAACCATTGTAATTATACATTGTTTTCCTATTTACAATATTGCTGCTATGCTTTCGCATGCAGAGAAATGAGATTGAAGGTACATCGTCTGATGCTTTTAACAACCACTTTCTCTTTAGCACTTGGGAATGGAAATACTGTATTAACTATGGCCTTGGTTTTGATACTCTGTTATTCTTTTGCTGATTTACATATGTTTAAATATTAAATCAAATTTATTTTATATGAATTATCTATATCTTACAGAATTCTTATTGTGTCTTGGTGATTTTACATCAATTTATTTTGTTTCCATAAGTGTTAAGAATTTATGCTGTCATTTATTTGGAACTGCTGACACATGGCTAGTTAGACATCTAGCTTTAGATGTTCTATTTTATGGTTTAGAGCTATCATCTAATAGCAATCATTTTGTAGGGTTCTCTTATTGAAATGACTGGTCCTAAGAGAGCAATCGAAATGGTTTCTTCTATTCTAGTAGAGTTTGACATGAGGATCAAGAATGGAGAGCAGGAGGAAGATGATTTGCAGTTGATCGACGGTGCAATGGCATGCAACAATGTAATACCATGGAAACCGATTAAACATCGTATTACAGGCAAATGTGGAATTGTCGACATGTCTTTTGCATCTATTGAACATGCAGTGGAGGCCACAATAGAAATTGCCATATTGGAAGTGCAGAAATGTTTCAGTTTATCGCTAAGTTCATATATCTATGTTATGGAGGATTACGAGGAAATTCCACTTTTTCATGGCACTATTGATCGTTCTCATGGCTTAACAAGGTTTGTGGTTGCTGTCATGTTGGATACGGATATGCTTTTAAAGTTCAAGGTAGGCAACGATGTTGTACGTTACCGTACCTTTAAGGCCAAGCAACATGGTTGTGCCAGCCGAAGGATTAAGCTTGATTTTGCATCCTTCGTTATGAAGGTGACTTGGTCCACTATCTGAGCCAAAGGATAAAGCTTGAGTTCGCTTCCTTCGTGATGAAAGATTGTAAGAGGTAAACTTCTCACTAATCACTATAATTGCATGTGACCATTTCAACTCTTCGACACTTGTATTAGGCTTTTCTCATCTCTATCTACAAATTGTTATATTGTTGTATATTTGAGTTAAGACATGGGTTTACTGCTTGCTTTTCAACAACTTTGTTATATTAGAAATAGATTCTAATTTAACCCAGTACCTATCCTTGCTGACTTGCCATATTATGCTTTCCAAGCTTCTCTAATGCAGAAAGGTTGTTTTCTTTAGTGTCTGTATCAATGTATCAGTATTTTCCCTCTGTTTGTCTTACAGCTCTGTAGTACTATTTGGCTTCCTTTTGTGCCTGGAAAAGGTTTTCCTGTACAGGACTATGATGCTTATCCTAGCTAATACGATGGAGACAATACAAACAGAGCGGAGGCTACTCTCTTGTCTGTCAAAGCTGGCAAAAGGAGTCCATCAAATTGTCAAGCGTTTAGGAAAAACGATTATGTAACTAGTTTTTCCATGTCAGCAGGACTTGCTTACCCTTTGGGTAATGCTACTGTATTTATTAGAAAAGGATTACTAGTAATGGACTTGTAGTGTTCGCTCGTCATGAGAATGATGCTGACTTTCGGTACTGATTAATGTATTATGTACTTTTCCCTGCTTAGCATCACGTACAAGTATAATTTTACTTCGTGCTCGGTAGTGCTGGCTGCGGCTGCAGCAGTGTAACATCCTTGATGTTTATTTCACAAATCGAAAGGATTGGGCACAGAATGGTAAACCTATAGTAGACCTTACTATTTCTGTCCCTCACTGCACATTTAATTCATAATTAGAATAGAGGAGTTCACTTCCTACTAGCTCCTCTGCGGCTTGCTTTTCCGAGTGGCGTTGGTCAGGCGATGGAATAATTCTTCTCGGTCTCTCCCTCGTCTCTTTGGCGTCTCACTCCGGCGTCAATGGCGAGGCTGGGGAGGGGGTACAGGATTCCGGGGCCAGTGTGTCATCGACTTTGGCAGTCGATGGTGGTGTTAGCCTCTATCTTCTCCGAGGGGGCAGAGATGGCTGAAGAGTTCGTGGTTGGTGGCCGGTTGGATTTGGCTCTTCTTCCCCTTTGATGGCGGTGGTCGTCAACGGCGGAGAAAATTTTCTCTCAACGGCGAGCTCAGATCCAGAGGAGTTGGGGTGTGGGCTGTGGCCCCGATCGATGGGAAGCAAACCACCTCGGCGACGCCGCCGACCCTCGTCCGCTCCGGGGAGCTGCTCCCCTGGCGACGCGCTGACTCCTCTCCGCCCCGGCCCCCGGCGAGCTGCTACCCCGGCCTACCCGCAGACTTTCCGCCCCGGCGAGCTACTCCCCCGGCGACGTGCAGGCTCTCCGCCTCGGCGAGCTGCTCCTCTGGCGACGCGTCGCCTCCCCTCCGCCCCGGCGAGCTGCTTGCCCGGCGACGCGAAGTCTCTCCTCCGCCGCGTCGAGCTGATCCTGCTGTACCCCTCGCGCCGTCCCTGCCAGACACTGCGCCGCCGATTCACGCTCCGCACCGGTGAGCTGCAGACTGTGGCCGTTCGCGTCGGGATCCTGCGCCCCCGGCGACCCCCGGTCGACGCGTCGCGGTCTAAGGTGTTTAGTGTCGGTAATCGTTTTTTTTTTCACGAGAAATTTGCTATTATAGGACTCCAAACGATACGCTTTGCTATTATAGGATTCCTAACATGGACTTCGCTATTATAGGATTCCAAACGTTGAGACATTGCTATTATAGGATTTAGACTCCCTTTAATCAGTTTTCTTTAAAAAAATACATGTATTTTGGACATGATGTGACCGTATTGCCCCTCACCTTTTTTTCACGTTGCAGCTGCCTGGCCGGTGCTCCCTGGGCATTTTTTTTCACGTGATCACGTTGCAGCTACGAACCGGGATACGAGTTAAGGTGGCTTTCTCCCAGCGACGCACGAAGAGTCTCACGCACGAACCGACGCGGAGAGCAGCGAACGCCGCCGTCCTCGACATGGATCCGGATGCGCCGCCGCCTCTCCATCCACCGGTGTCGCCGTCCCTCCTTCTATGTCTTGGATCTAGTTTGGAACTAAATTATGGGTTTTTGAGATGAACTTGCTTATGCTACAATCATGGTTTGATGAGATGAACTCGTTTGTGCTAAATTCATGGTTTTATATATGTATCATTTACCATTATGTATATTTATATATGCATTTTGGTACATGCACCGGCCTGCAACATGCGCCGGTCAGCCAGCTAAGCGCCGGCCAGCAGCATGCGTCGGCCAGCCAGCTGAGCGCCGGCCAGTCGGCCTGAGCGCCGGCCAGCCAGCATGCGCCGGCCTGCCAGCCCAGGCGCCGGCCAGGCAGCTGCAGGAGTCGGTTCATTTTGTACGTGAAAAAAAATGCCTAGGGAGCGCCGGCCAGGCAGCTGCTGCATGGTTCGGTTCGTATCACGTGAAAAAAAATGCCCAGGGAGCACCGGCCAGGCAGCTGCAACGTGAAAAAAAGGTGAGGGGCAATACGGTCACATCATGTCCAAAATACATGTATTTTTTTAAGAAAACTGATTAAAGGGAGTCTAAATCCTATAATAGCAATGTCTCAACGTTTGGAATCCTATAATAGCGAAGTCCATGTTAGGAATCCTATAATAACAAAGCGTATCGTTTGGAGTCCTATAATAGCAAATTTCTCTTTTTTTCACGGCATCGGATGTATCGGCATTCTATCATATTTCATAAAACATATATTTTATATATATTGTGGTCTAAAATATAGAGTTTTGTCAATTTAATTATCCTTTTGCATATGTTATTGGTCTTATTGATATTATTTTCAATGCAACTTAATTTAAATAGTACTGATTGTATCGTAATATTGGGATACTACGAAATTATAGGTAGGATCGTGTAGAGCCTTAATATAGTATCGGGATACTATGAAGATTAAGATACTAGCTAGTATCGGTATCGTTTTGGCCCGGTAAGATCGTAGTATCGTAAGATACCACGATACGTATCGGGATACTGACAACCTTAACGCGGTTCGCCTGTTCCGTCGAGACCCTGCATCTTCACATATGCCCTGAGTCCTGACCAATGGAGTCTTCTGGTGCGTCATCGCCCCCATATTCACGTATTGTTTCAATGGAGTCTCCCATTCACTAACTAGAACATTAGGTTGCGCGCCCTATCATACCATAATATGAATGATAATCGACCAGTAGTTGTTAGTTTGAAAACATAGTTGCTATCATTGAAAACGAATTAAAAATAGAAATTGTCCCAAAATACAACTATGTTAAATTTGTTTGTCCTTTAAATCAACAGCCATCTTGGGTGATAAATTTCATAAAACTATGGAAAGAAAATTCTCACGTCTCCCTTAGCCATAATTTTGTATAGAATAACAGTCAGCACATAACAATAAAGGTGCATGATTCAGCAGGCCTCCATATAGCACCAGAATATATTATATAGCAAAACCAATGCACTATGCTAAGTAAACGTGTGAATTGAATACACAAATGACAGCCTTTTAAGCACGTACTACCTAATCACACTGAACAGCAATAACGGCCGAACCGCAGAAGCATGTTCGATATATAAAACGATCATGCAACAAGATCAGGCTATAAGAATATGGGAGCAACAAAGCCAATGGATAGGAGACCAAAAAAAAAAGTAAAGCATGCTGTGAGGGCACATTTCCCAGTCAGAAAACATGCATTCAATCTTATGACAAGAACAAATAGACTAACAAACAAGAACAAATAGACTAACAATTTCATGTCTGAAATGCTGTCAAATAAGATGACTAAAGCATGAACATAAATCACAAAAAAGTTTACTCATTTAAGGACTGCAGATGCATACAAAGAGGCAAAATTACATGACTGTCTATCCAAAAACTCAAATATCCCTGCATTAGCATCACTCACCTGCTTTTCACATCGAAGCTTCAGATGATGATATGACTGATCTAATCCTCATAACCTTGTATAGTTCCTCATACATTTGCCACACATTCACTGGTGCCTAATTACAAAATCTGTGTTTAACAGTGAAGCTTCAGATGATGAGATGATTGATCTGATCCTCATGACCTTCTTGTACAGTTCCTCATACATTTCCCACACATTATCACTGGTGCCTAATTACAAAATCGATGTTTACTCTCTGACAAAAAAAACCCTAGAAAACTGCAGTTCAAAACTCTATACAATTCGTAAAGATTTTATTGTACTTTGCCATATTTAGCCCTCCCCTAGCACCAGGTTCTTCTTGACCATTCCACTGCAAGAACACAAACAAAATGAAACGCGGAGGGAGCTCCAAACGGAAGTGGTTTTAGGCCAGTCTCAATGGGGGTTTCATGGGAGGTTCATGCGCATTAAATTTACTGCCACATCAGCAGTTTTGCTGACATGGCAGGGTAATTAATAGGAGTTTCATGGGATATGAGGGAAGTTTCATCACCATAAAACTCCTGCGGCACAGTTACCTAGTTTCCAATCTAGGTAACTGTGTCCATGAAACCTCCACTGAGACTGGACTTAAGAACTTTGACGAGGACGCTGGGCCGTGGGCGCGGTGCCGCGGTCGCTTGCGAGGCGACGTGGCGCAACGCTGAGGCCGCAGCGAACCCGTGAAACGCGGAGGGAGCTCCAAACGGGAGTGGCTTTTAAGAACTTTGATTGATTGTTTCGATTCACCTTTTGCCTGTGAAGTTGGATTTTGATTCCCTATTATTCAATTGATGCAGTGATTAGTGGAGTATCTTAATCCCACGTGATTAGTGCGGACTGGTTTTCTTCTAATCTGGTTCTATCAGGAACTGAATGTGGCAAGTCTCTTGAGGTGTAGTTTGTTGTTGTCCTGTAAAACATAATACAATAGTGTCAGATTATTATACAATTTTGAAGCTTTGGATGGATGGTCGACCAGTTTTTCTTTGGAAAAAGTGTATTTTTCATCCCTCAAGTATTGCAAGAGTGTGACTTTCATCCTTTATGTTTTAATTGAAGCAAATCAACCCTTTAACTAATTAAACCAGTGCATTAATCATCCTTGTCTTGGTATATAAGTGATTTAACATTATATGCAACATAGACATAGGGTCATATAATGCCAGACCAAACGCAGGTTTAGTTCTATATGATTGTTTTTCATTAAACTTAATTTTTTAGGATAATCAATGTAGAGTAATTCCTAAAAAAAAGTAGGATTAACATAAATGCTTTTATTTATTTTTTCATAAAAACAAAATGAGTGAATGAATCAATACTTAAGCAAAGATATTTAATAATTAAGTTGAGACACAAAATTCATAAACAATAAATGTTGGGAAAAGCTATGGAAAAATAAAGATGAATGAGGCACATAGATGTAAGAAAGAAATATGTGGTGTTGATGTTAACAATTATATGGTAGCATGGATTGTTAGTACACAAGTGAGATTGTTAGAGGGCTTAAACTGTTGTCAATGGGCACTAAATTGTTAGTAAACCGAGGTTGGGATGATTAGTGCACCGGTTTAGTTACTTAAGGGGTTGATTTGCACCACTTAAAATATTAGGGATGAAAATCACACTTTTACAATACTTGAAGGATGAAAAATACACTTTTTCCTTCTTTTTATATACCTGAAGCTTTGCATCGATGATACTTTTTACCTGATATGATAAATTTTCTCTTTGCATCGATGAGAATGGAACACTGATTGCAAGGTTATATTTATAATAGAGACGTGTTATTTCTGAGTGGATGGAAACATTATTTTCTTCAGATATTGCTGCTAATTGGCGCACCGGTATGCCGGTAAGCTTGATCTTGACAGATATTTCCAACTAATGTTAGGTGCATTGACTTCCATGATGTTATCTGGATCTGCTGCAATGAAAGCCATGTATGTTCATGCAAGAAGTAATTAAATTGCGAGACAATTATTAAATTATTGAAAGTAGGTTGTTGATTTGTGTTGAGGAGAAAGTGCATAGGTTCAGCTTTATTTCCAGAGCATTTGGTACTGTATGCTTCTCCTGGGAATACTCTTTTTCTGCATAGTATGCAGCCTAAATACCATCATGGTTCATTGGGTAACATTGTTCTGACTTCTGAATATAACATCAAGTTGATATGTTGCCTACATGTAGAAAAACTACTTGGTGATGGGTAGTCAAGATGTGAACATGGTCGTGTATGATGGTTGCAAGCTGTGGGCACATATAGAGGGTTCATGTGGATTGGTTTTGCTAATTCTGTCACTGATGTAGTCATAGTATCTGAAGAAGCAGCAGCAGAACCTGTCCATGTTAGTTGATGTCGAAATCCTGAAAATCTCCAGTATTACTAGGATTAGGGTACAGTTTTTTTATTAGAACTGGCAGGCAGAAGTAAAGGGAACGACTTATTTGGCTTTACACTAAGCTTTTTCATTCACACTATCAGAACTATGTTCATACCTTTCAACATTCTAGTATGAGCCTGCGGATTTTCTTTATTCTAGCATTAAAGTGGCTTAGCTCATGCTGCCAGTTGCATTGCTGATTGATTTCTTAATCATTATTCGTGAATAAGCTGGCTACCAAATATTGCCGTTGCAGCATTTTTGTTATATGTCTATGGGTCTGCCTCACTGTGTATCCTACCTCGCCGGAGAGGTGGTCTGGCGGGTGGCATGGTGGTGCGACGGGGCTCACATGTGGTGCGGCAGGGGCCGTCGCAGCCCATGGCCGCAGCGGTGGAGCAAGCCTCGCCGGAGCGGGATGCCGCCTCACCGAGGGCCGTCGGCACTGGGCTCACTATGGCGCACGGCGCACCATGGCCACGGAGCAGAGGTCGAGGAGGTGGGGAAGAAAGCCTGATTCCAGATGCGTGGGGCCGGTGTCTACAGGATAATCGGTTGAAAGCTACTATTTTGAGCTTTCGCTTATGCGTGTAAAAACAGCTTCTCCCCTTCTTTTACTCAGAAGCTGTTTTCAAAACGAGGTGTTTGGCAAATCTTAAGCCATAAGCAGAACCAGGTGAAAATGAGGGCCTCCGAGTTCAAATCTCGGTGGGACCTTGTTTTCGTGCACATATTTCTTTTCATCTTTTGACTAGATTCCATTCAACGAGGACTACTAGTAACCTAGTCAGTAGCAGTGCGTAAAGCTAGAAAACCGTATAGATGCCTTCCATTTTGCTCAACTCGTTCGAGCTCACCAGAATCCAGATCCATGCCCCATTGTCTCGTCACCAGCGTACCTTCTTTATCTGTTAATCAAAATCATGGCTTAAGCATCATAATTCAGTTTCCCCTCCAAGTTCACGACTCGAACACCCACTAATATTGTGTGATCCAAAAGTTCAGCATGGCAAACGGGTCTGGTCAGAAGCTTTTGAGGGCTTGCATTTGCCATTTATTTCCAGTACAGATTACTGAAACTATAAGAGAGGGAGAAACGAAAAGGAAGCCTACCCTGTATACACAGTTTTTCACCTAGATGCATCGAAGTGATGCACACCAAAGTATTGCTAATCTAGTAATCTGTGGTACTCCTACACAACAACACTGTCTTCTAACTCTATGGGGTCCGGGAAATTCTCCCGTGAAACCCTCTTAAACGAGAATGAATTCTCCTCGTCCTCATCGCTTCTTTCGGTTCCCTGGGACTTAGCTTTACTCTTCCGAGCAGCAAGTGTTTTCCCTGATGGCATGACGTCCCAGCTCTCGTACTTGTTTCCATGGAAGGCAAAGCGCCACGAGCTTCGAGTTGAGGTGCTCTTGAGCTGAGATGAATGGGAGTGGAGATCTTCCCGCTCCCGCACAACCCTTAGTGGGTTCTCCAGTGCTTTCAGGATGTACCGAGCAAGTGGTCGCCTAGAGGGTTTTGGGTTCAGGCATGTCTTCGCAACGATGGCCACTGCCCATACTTCCTCTAGGTGGTCTTCATCAACGACGAGGGAAGGATCCACAATACCTGAGACCCCCTCTTTGTCGTAGGCGTCGATATAACCTAATGTTCTTGCCAACCACTCGTCTGAATCAGCTTCATTTGAGCCACTCAAACCAAAATTTCCAGTGATTAGCTCAAGTAGCACCTTCCCAAAGCAGTAAACGTCGTATGTGCAGCTAGCTGGTGGACCTGTTAGGTGAGGAGCAAATATCAGTGTCAGACCATGCTACTTTATTTCGCACAACAGAGCTCTTTTAGTACATTCACGCAACTAAAACTTTTGGTTGCATGAATGTATATAAGAGACTACAATTTTTTTGAATGAAAGAGCAGATAGGCACTTTACACACCTGATGTGTTCTTGTCGAGGGACCTGCCATTAGAATCAAACAAATACTACTGTCAGCAAAGGACCCTCATATGATATATATAATTTTAAACAGAACTTAGAGTATTTATTTATGGTAGGTGTGTCCCTGGGCCCAGTATATTTTCTTTCAGGAAATGGTTGGACTAAACATACCAAACATGAACATCAACTACTATTACAGTTCAGGCCATTTCTTGCATTTTGCAATAGTGATACTAAAAAAAAAATGCTTATGAGGATCCTCTAGATAAGCATGATGTTACGCATTCCCTCAAAAGGGAATTTTTTATAGCCACACTGCATTTAAGTAAGAAAATTCAGTACATGGTATCCATTCTATACTTCAATGGACCTGATGGTACAGCCCTGTAGGTATAAAAATGAAGCTAAAGTCTGGTATCACTTTGCACTGACACAAAATTACTCCCCCTGCTTTTCATGTTAATTTTGTTGTTTTGTTGATATCATTGAGGTGGTCAGACATACTAGTTTTTTTTATTCTAAAAGAAAAGGGATGGTGTGCTTACTTTGATGATCTCCAAATCCTGGAGAAAAAACTCTGGCTCCGCTCAGTTTGTTGAGTGCATATTTCACTCAAGCTCCCAAGGCGAACTTCAAATCTCTCATCAAGAAGCACACTGCTTGCTTGGATATCTCTATAGTTACAACAAAGGCATCAGGAATATTGTAGAGCATGCACTACAGTTTATCGTGATCAGAATAACTTGAGAAAAACGTGCAGTAAAACCATATAAATAGAAAGGTTACGCAACCAAACCGGGAAACTGCAATACATGATGACTGTCAAGTACACCAAGACGATAAAATAAACATGCAGGGTTTCTTAGAATGATCGATGAGACCAACTAACTGTGACACAATGACAGAGACATGAAGCTTTCATAAAAGAATAGAGTTATCAGAATACCAAATCATGTCGAATTAATCATTAACATGGAGTCAACGATACTAAGATTAAATAAATCATATTATTTTGAACTATAAGATTTGATGTTCTCACATGCAATTGATGTTGAATGGAAGCCTGCACATACTATTTTCCTATCATTTAATAAAGTGTGGCAATTGATGCAGGACCACACGAGGCTAGTACAGGACCCCATGCAGTTATTAACCATTTAAAATGTATATGGTGGAAAAAAAAATCATCTGCATCTGCATATGTCACTGTCCCACTTGTTGTGTTTGGTGAATTAAATCAGTAAATAGCAAGCGTCTGTTCAGCTTAGCTATGTGGAAGCCACAGGCTATTCCATCATGATTTTAATTTTGAGAAAAGAGCCATATATTGCAGCAAAATATTTTACACAACTACCTACACTGACCAACAGCTAATAACATACAACAACAACTGAAAACGAGAAAACAAGTTAATATTACTTAGGATACCTGTGAACCAACGGTGGACTGCACTCGTCGTGAAGGAAACACAAGGCCTCAGACACACCAATTGCAATCTTAAGCCTTGTTATCCAATCCAATGAGCGCATCCCCTCAACTTCCAGTGACTTCTTGTGCAGTGCAGTTGTGAGATCACCTTTTGCCATGTACTTGTAGACCAGAAATTGCTCCTCATCCTTAGCCAAATGGCCGAGCAATGGAACGATCCTCCTATGGTTATGCTTTGAAAGGAAGCTCAACTCTCCCTGGCATCTCTTACTGCTCTTCAGATCAACCTTTTTTACGACAACTTCGAAGCCACTCTCCAGGACACCATGATATATGTCGCCGGAGTGCCCATGGTTGACAAGGTTGTCATCCCCAAAGCCCCCTGTAGCATGGTGCAGCTGCTCATAGGTGACGTCATCTATAATGACAGGGATGCTCTTTGGTGAACCACTGGCTCCAGGGGATGCAATGGGTGACATCGTGACAGGATTCACACTGCTACTCCTCCGCCCGGACCGGATGCCCTCCTCAGTCTGCTCCAGTCCTCTTGCTCTTGGTCTCCTCCTTCCACTTGTTCTCGTCAAACAAAACACCAGTACACTAAAGCCAAGAATTAACACAATTGCAGCACCGCTAAGGACTCCAGCCAATATGGTTTTCCATCTATTCCCTCTCTTGCCAGTTGATGCCGCCGGCAGCACCTGTGGTGGCAGCGGTTCCGACAATGGCGACGACGGCTGAGGGGCCTCCGCTAGCCTCACCCCATTCCTCATGTAGAACGCCTCACAATCCCCATGGCTACGCTGGTCTGCTGCCCCGGACAAGCAGTTCGTTCCCAAATGGACTACACCATCGGTAATATTTTCAAATCCAGTTCCAACTGCCTGATCGAAGTAATTGGCTGACACATCAACAACCCAGAACCTCTTTGTGAGGGACCCAATGGCTTGACCGATATCGCCGTACAAGGAATTACCAGAAGCGTTGAACGAAACTCCAGCGCCATTACTGCCAGAGAAGGACACGTTCGGTAGCGGCCCGGTGAGATTGTTGCTGGAGAGATCGAGAACACGGAGACCAGGGATTGAGAACAGCGACGCGGGAATCGGGCCGGTGATGCTGTTACCGGAGAGGACGAGCGTCGTCAGGTTCCCGGACGCGCCGAGATCGGCAGGGAGTTCGCCATTGACGCGGGCGGAGCGGAGGTCGACAACGCCGAGCGACGGCGGCAGGCCGCGGCCGAACCACGCCGGGATCCGGCCCGGGAGCGGGAACCCCGAGGCGTTGAGCGTGCGGAGCGCGGTGAGCCCCCGCAGCGGGCCGACGTCGAAGCCCGCGCGGCGGGCCCCCGCGCGGGTGCGCCGGAGCCCGGTGAGGCGGAGCTCCGCGACGCGGCCGGCGCGGCAGGTGACGCCGAGCCAGAGGGCGCAGGGGTCGGCCCTGGCGGGCCAGTCGGTGGCGCGCACGCCCAGCGACGCGCGCAGGCCGTAGAGCGCGGCGACGTCCTGCCGCGCGAGCGCGGCTGGCTGCTGCCCCTGCTGGGCGGACGCCGCCGCGGCGCCCGGGCGCGGAAGGAGCGCGACGAGGCAGAGGAGGGCACCGGCGGCGAGGAGGCAGCGCGGAAGCATGGGGAGGCGGTGGTGGCGGAGCGGAGCGGAGTGGAGCGGTGGGGGTGAGGGTGGAGGTGGGGGGTGTGAGCGCGTGGAGCGGGGGCCTCATGGCGCGGCCATGGAGGTGGTGGTGCGCGCAGGGTGCTCGGCTTTTTGGGTGGCCTGCTTGGCTTGCCGATTTCGGCGGCCCTCGCGGTCGTCGCTTCGCTTGGGTGGACGAGTTGACCACGGGGAACGCGGGTGCGGGAAGGAAGGGAGAAGAGAACCCAGCGGCGATGCAGATGCGTCGAGCCGTCGATGGTGGTGGGCCCCGCGCGGCAGTGGCGGCGGGAGTGGCGAAGTGGTGGAGTCTGACAGGGACACCGGGGGTGATTGCGTCGCTGTACCACCTGGAGGCTCCGGGTCACTGACATGTGGGGCAAGGGACGAGATGGGTAGGCCCGGGCCCCGCCACGCTTCGCCCGTGCGGCCGTGCGTGTATGGAATGTTCGCTCGGCCCCACCTTGTTCGGTTGCTGTCGTTTTCGCATCCATCGCGGCATCTCGCAAAGCAAAACAATCGCTGCGTCTCCATCAGTTGTTGTGCTGTGCCGAGCGGGTTCATGGAGTCGTGTGGATACAATACAACGTGGAACATATGTGGTGTTAACGTTACCCCACTTTCTTTTTCCTGATTAGACTGCACAAATGCTAATCTGGAGAAGAAGGCAAACCCCGCTCTTGACTCCAGTAAAGATGTGTCTCTCGCTAATTCTCTATATTGTTGGGTTTGTTGAAGACTCTGAAAATGTTTTCACTCTACCTTATTGGTGGATCAATCTGTACTAAAAGTAGTCACAAAACTCACAGCAGATAAAAAAAAGGGATGGCAGGCAACCCCAGGGTTGCCGTTGTTTTCCTAAAAAAAAAAGGGAGGGAAAAACACCATACTTAGCAGTGGCATGGTAACCACATAATAACTTCGTTACCTGTTATTTTTGTTAAAAAAATATCTACCAATTCAATACATATATGTGCTTATAAATTTATGTTGCTAAGATAAATCTACATTCTATGCGGCCATTAAAATGTCCAATGCGAAGTAGTAGTAAACTTTGCATAAAATGCTTAGCTCTGGTATTGTTTGGCATGACCGAAGCAGTACTCGCTTTTGGTAGTCAAGCTGCTCGCTAACTAGAAATCAAGCGATGAACAATACAGTTTAATTTAATTTGGTGAGGAAAAAATTATGGGTAAATGACAAACGCTGGTGGAAATTAGCTGAAGAAGAAGCTGGCAGCCGAAGCTCTAGTGCCGGCGAGCTTCCTGGCTAGCTAATTTCTTCGCTGTTTTGGAGTTGTTTAGATCATAGATATTCACTATTTCTCCCATCACATTATCACATCATTTTCCATCATTTCCTTACTATTTATTGCTACAGTGTATATCTGCTACAGTAAATCTCTGCATATCTCCACCAACTAAACACCCCTTTGTAGCATACGTCTGCTTCAGTCGTCAGTTTGATTCATGAGTGAATGATTTTGATGCGTCGCGTCGTCGCCGAATGATCCATGCTGCCGACCGGCCGAGTCCAAGTCTCCCTGTCTCCGGCGTGTCGTTTGGTCCTGTGGATCTCGTGATGGTTGGTTATTCCAGATGACCAGATGGCGATATGCTGACACGCTGTGACCAGGAAATTTCAGTACTTCAGTCGAGCACGCCGCCGAGGAGATGAACTTATCTGAACTGGATTCAGAGTAGGTTCGGGCAGGTGACTCTTCTTAGAGCCAAATCAGACGATGCTAGTGGTTTAAACTTTAGGATTTGATCTTCTGGCATACCAGAACTGTAAACCATGGTAACCAGTTGTAAACTTGTAGGCTATTGGACTAAAGACGTCCCAGGATGCATATCTGTCCATTCAGCAAATGTTTGTTCTGATCAGTGCTCTCCAAAAGTGGTGAGACTCAAGATTTATTTATTATGAGAAGGTCGTTGGACGATATGATTTTTACTTGACCCTCTCTAGAATCGAGTTGTTCACCACTTTAATAACGAAAGCACCGAAGCACCCCGTGTCAAATTTTGATCTCAGGACGAGTGAGTTACCTGAGCTATCCTTGGATATCGAGGCTGATGAAGCAACCGGGGTTTGGCAACCAAACTCCACCCTCTAGAAACGAGCAGACAGTTCTTTGTTCATGATCTTTGGCTGATTTTATGTTTGGTAGCTGACGGTTAATCAGTGAATCTAGACGTGATCCTTGCTCATTGATGCCCTGATCCATACCGTGTCGTGTCAAAGATTGATGACCTAAGAGCTAGCATAGACCTAAGAGATAGCATAGAGCCAACCCAGTATGTTGCTTTGGTATAATTTTGACACTATTCAACAATTAAATAATTAAACGCTACGGTAATTTATAGACCCTTGTGTTGGAGGAGGCCTCAGCAGCTAGGGAAGCAGATGCCGCTGAAGGGCCATGTGGCTGTAAGGGCTGCCACATCATTGGACCTGGTAGGTTCGCTTGTACTCTGCCGCTGCCTCATCCCCAACGCCCTGGCCATGCTCGATGATGTCCAGCTGGCGCGTGAGGCGGTGCGTCGCCCGGTGTGATACCGGGACAGACGACGGCCTCGCCAGGAGCCTGGTGTTGTCTCTTCGGCGCCTGAGGAGTCGGCGCGGGAGGGGCATGGAGCCAGGGATGCTCCGCGGAGGCGCAGCCAGAGCTGGCGGTGCACCTCACTGAACATGTTGCCCAGGAAACTTGCACGGGCAGAGTCCTCCGCTTCACATCCCTGAACTTGCCATGGATGTCCATTCTATGCACCTGTTCAGCCAACGTACCCATCCCCTGGTCCAACTGACCTGGCCCAACGATACGTGGCCATATGGCTTTACTCCGGCCCAGCATCGGCTGCTGCATTGCTGCCAGTCCAAAAACAGGGACATACACAGGAGAGCCAGGGTGCCTATGGCAGATTGTGCTGCAGGCTTGCAGCGCACCTCCTGCAGCATGGGGTCGAACCTTAGGAAACACGGGCACGGGGCACCCCAATCGGAGTCCGAGGTCCCTCGATCCGCCGCCGTGCAGGGTTGGTGCGAATCGTGCAACGGTGCGAGGGGTGACGCCACGGCAGATGCTCGTGGCGACACGCACCGACCGGTTGGGCCGTGGTGTGGTGGCTGGCTCCTCTCCGCCGCCGGAGCCCCCGGCTCTGCCGAATCCGGCATGGGCGTACCGTCGCTATTATAAAACCTCAAGAATCAGAGAGGAAAAAGCCGTGAGCTGAGGGATGCTACGTAGTAGCCCTGAACGTACAAGTACCTCTCGCGCGTGATCCGGCGTGGCGTGGCGTGATCGCCTGATCTGGTAGCGGCGGTGGCTGCACAGTATGGTGGCCACTACCAGCGCACCGCAGGCGCGGCAGCATCCGCCTGGGCGCTGGGCTGGCCTCAGACCTCATCAAGTTGCCGCAATTGTTACGCGGACGCGGAGATCCTGTCGCGCGCATGCTCCCTGCGCCACAAGCGCTCGCGTGCTCTGCTCTGGTCTCTCGGCACTCGCTGGCTCGGCGCTCGCGTCGCGACCAGCAGCCTCCAGGAAAGGCCGTGGAGGATCGCCGGATCACCTCTTGCTCCCGCGTCCAGACACCATAGCAACGCGCATCACGGTCGCCGGCTGGCAGGCGTCGGCAAGTGGCACCACGGCGGAATTGATTCAACATGCGTACGGGCGTTGCTTTACTGCCGCCGCTCGCTCACTAGTCACTACGAAACGACGGCGAGGAGTCTGGCCCATGCATCCGACGGTGCCCGTGCCGGAGCCAATGCGAACGCATCTGCGCCGCGGTTGGCCGACCGACAAGGATGGAAGCATGAAGCGTCCGTACACCTCCGAGGCGGCAGTAAAATACTATAAACTGGCAGAGCACGGGCACGGTTAGCCAAAGGCGAAGCGAAAAAGACACTGCGCTGTGCGTGCGCTAGATTCCATTCCACCGTCGCCATGATACGGCCATGATTGGAAAATTTGGATGAGCGAGAGACAGAGGGAACGAAAGCTCCGCGACACGCCCCGGCCCGCTCTCGATGGCTGGGGGACGGATGGTGTGTGGTGATTAGAGTGACGGGACCGTCGTGCCGACGGAGGAGGGTGGCACGCCACGACGGAGCCGGCGTGTCAACCACCGTTGCTCTTGTTCGTCGCTACAGTGGGGTCTCCTTCCCCCGTGACCATTTCGAGCTGGGCCACGCCTCCCGGGGATCCGTGCACGCACACGAGCTAACTCCGTTGTCGCATCGTGGTAGTACGTACTAGTAGCACTGTAGTACTAGTGTGCGGTGGTGTCACTCGCCCAAGCTGCACGAATCTTGACGCGGAGTGTGGTGGACCCCGGCGGAGGTTAGCTAGGCATCAATATTCAGGACCATCGTTTCGAGTTTATCTAGGACGCAGATGTGCAAACTTCGACCCAGAATTGGACCTGAAGGCTGAAGTTTTTAATTTTTTTCAAAGTTTGGATTCAAAAGACTGGGAGGGACCATGCGCCATGCGGACGTGCTCGCCTCGTTCTTGGCTCCGGGCACGTTCGACTTTCGAATTTCGTGGTGGTCACCAGCTTCGTTGACGCCTTCTCAACATCTGAAATGTAGACACGATTCCATGATTGACTTCAAGTCCAGTTTGTAGTTGGAGGATTAAGTTTCTTCACGTGTGTTTTTTCAAAAGGTTTGAGTCCGTTCGGTTCGAGTTCGGAGGGCGCGCGCGTTGGGGACTCGGGGGCATAAGCTGAGGTGGAGCGGGACAGGGGACGCACGTGCACTTGCACAGTTCCATGGCCTCGCCCACAAAGTGTCACGTTCGTGTTAGCTGCAACACCCTTGGAGTCACTATGCATGAAATATTCCTTTATTTGAAAATAAACTACCTAAAGGGATTAAACGGACAGACAGGCTGCTCATCCAAAATGACCGTAAAATGCTTGGCATTCTTTCATTCTTAACCGAAGACCACTTTGTCGATGAATCATACCACGAAATGATCTAGTTTCACATTCAAAATGAAGAAAGCATTCTGCCCATTCTATGCAACAAAACTGATGCAAAAGAAGACTGAAACTCAGTAAACATGTGTCACTTAAAAAAAACACTGTAACCAGGACACGTGCGTATCTTCTGTTTCTTCATCCTCCCTCTTTTTCTTTCTCCTCTTCCTCTTCAACAACTAGAAAAGGCCGCGGCGTTGCCGCGGATGACTGGTGGATATAACCCATAGTACTTTTTTTTAGTTTGATATTTTGTTTAAATAAGTGTGAGGGTATGTCGCATTTGTTACCTTTTATTTTGCGGAAGAGAATTGGATATGAGCATTGAATTTATTTTTTTGCATGAATTTTGTAGATTTGATATTTGTAGTAACTATTATGTTGAAAAATAATTATTTTTTGTTAATTTTAAAGTGTTTAGTGGTTGGATGTTACCTATGATGGGGGAATTGGAAAAGCGAGTAAGATTTTTTTAAGTTTAGTATACAATACAATTATTGATTTTTAAATCATTTTGATGGTCGGATGTAAGCTGTAAAGAAAGAATTGGAAGAGAAAGTTTGATTTCTTAGTCTTGTGTAGAGTATATTTTTTGTTTTTAAATTTGCAGCTGCTTCCATGGTCAAATTTTTATTTAAAGATGTATTGATGTCAGAAGCATAGGTGCGACGGGTCTCATATAATTATTTGTATGATCAAATTTCTAAAACTCTTTGAATTTAAAATTTTGGTGTGTACCGAGAATTTAGGTTTTTGAATCTTTATTATTTGTTATTAAAAACTTCTTATTTTATGGATGTTCCGATATTAGAATCCAACACTGTCTTGTATCCTCATCTGTATGTGAGAATTTGGTTTTATGAAAAGCATTTTTATGTTAATTTAAAAGTTTTTTAGTGGTCGGATGTTAGCTACAATGGGGGAAATTGAAAACGCGAGTCTTATTTTTTTAAAAAGTTTGCTCTACGGTACATTTGTTGATTTTTAAATTCGTTTTAATGGTCCGATGTAAGCTATAATTGGAGAATTGGAAGAGCAAGTCCAATTTTGTTTAAGTCTTGTCTAGAGTATATTTTTTATTTTTAATTTTTTAGTTGCTTTCATGGTCAATTTTTTTATTTAAAGATTTTTTAGTGTCAAAATCATAGATGCAACGGTTCTCATATAATAATTTGTAGGATCGAATTACTAAAACGCTTTGAAATTGAAATTTTAAAATAAATTTTGATTAATATTTTTATTAAAAACTTGTTGGCTTAAGGACGTTCTAGTATCTGAATCCACTACTATCTCATATAATCATTTGTATGTGAGAATTTAATTTTATGGAAAAACTATTTAGTTTATGTATGACGGGGCATAAATAAATATATACGTGCGAATGAATGGCGAAAGTTTTGTGAGTTTAAAAATATACTCCGCAATACGTTGTAGGTTTTCAAATTATAAGCAAATTTTATTTCTATAATTTTTGGTTTGAACGTGTTTTGGTGGTCGAATTGTATATAGTATTGTTTGTATAGATATAGCTCATAGAATGAGTTATTGCATACTTAAGAGAGTTCAGAGGCTTTCTGTAACATCCCACCCTTTTTAGTCTTTGAACATGTGAATGAATGGTTGGTTAAGTAAAAATGTTTAAAGAGAGAAAGAGGGAGAGAAAAGGGAAATAGTTGACTAAAGTCAACAAAGTGGCACAAATTTGAAATTTTGAACGCCCAAGAATTTCTAAATGAAGTTTATAAGCTAAGCAATTTAGTTGGCCATCCTTGGTGAGAAAAATGTGAGTAGGAATGCTTCAATTAAATAGAAGAAGAAAGATGGAAAATGGCACTATTCACCATCCGACACAACACTTAACCACTTTTAGATTTCGGCTGAAATTTCAGTGTGAGCAGCGATTTTCAAGGCAGTTTAGCCATTGATCTGTGGGTTGTAAGACCAAGGTGTCTTAAGCAAAGTTGTTAAGGAAAGTATGGAGAACAAATTTGGTTTTTGGGTCACACTCAGAAACTGGCTGGATCAAGGGTGAAAACACGAAAGAAAATCGATCAAAGGCTGTTTTCAGGGAAATTCAGTTCAATGGCAGTTAAGTTGAAATTGAACCAATTGAGATCGAATTTGAAGTTTTCTGCAGAAACTTCCAACTAGAAAGTTGTTCTACTGAAGGTGAATTTCAAATGTGTCTTTAGCACCTGAGGCATGTTTTATTCAAAATTTGAGAGTAATTTGGGAAATACAGTTTAGGGTTCTGAAATTGGGGATAAATTGCAGCAGTGACTTTGGAGCTCAAATTCGACTTCAATTCGTGCTCAAATGAGTGAAGTGTCAAAATAAGAAATGAAATTCAAGTCAAGGCAAAGAACTTTTGTGTTTGGAGGAACAGCAGGTTCTATTCAAATTTTGGAAGTAATTTGAGATTGAAAATCTGAACCAACTTAGGGTTTCAGAGTTCATTTAACACCCTAGCCGACCCATGATCTAAGATCAAATTCGAGCGTTTGGTTGCGAAATTGAGTATGGTGCCAAAAGAGAAAGTGAAATTGAATATATTTTGGACAAGTTTCATTTGGGGATCGAGGGGAGTTTGAATGGGAATTTGAAAGTAATTTGAGAAATTCAAATTTCGGTTCTGAAATTGGGGTAAACGTCGACCGACATTGGAGTTTCAAATCCGCGCTATCCACTGCTTAAATCAGAGAGGGTGCAACATGGAAGTTGGAGTACTATGTTCCTTCTACAAGTTCCATGTTTGGATTGAGATGAGTTTGAATTAAGAATCGAGAGAAAATGGGCTCGCAATGTCACGGTTTTAGAAGTGGAAATGGGGAATGGAGGGAGCAGTCTGCTAGGGTGCTTGCCGTCGATGGCCATGGCGGTGGCGGTGTGCCACGCGTCGTGGTCGCGCAGAGACAGCGCCAGCAAGTCGTGCGGTGAGGTGGCGACTCCATGGCGGTAACTTCGTCCATAAATACTTCATCACCATCTCCGTTTCGCTCCTTTCCGCTGCGTCGACGCTTCCTCGGTTCATCTCTGTCGCCGGCGAATTCCGCCGTCCTCCGGTCGTCATACACTGTTTCACTCCACCCACAGCTTCGCATAAACTTCCTCTACCTCCTACTTCAACTCTCGTTGGCATCCGTCCACCACAGAGCTCCCAACGCTCGTGTTTTCCTCATCTCCATCCGCCGTCGTCGGCCATGGCTGCAGCCGCACGTGGCTAGGCCGCCTTAGGCCTTCTCTGTCCAAGCTTATGCAAGGTTGAGCATCCCTGGGGTCCGTTGTTGCTCACGGGCTAGGAAGGAGCACGCAGCTCGCCGCCGTCTAGCCGGCCGACGAGCCGAGCCCTGGCGCCGCCGCCTGCATCGACAAGAGCCATCGCGCGGGCGCCAATCCAGCAGAAGAAGGGAAGGGTTAGGTGCGTTGGGTTGCGGGGGTGCTGGGGGTACTTTCCCCTTGGCCGGGGAGGCTCGCCGCCGGCGAGGAACCACCGGTCAAGCCGGCGGCCCGGCCTGGTCAGCGCTCCCCTGTTTTGAACGGGGGAGGGACTGCGGGGGAGAAGAAACGTTTTTCCAGGGGGTTTTCTGCAAGTTTGCCAAATTAGGTTTTCTTAATAGATTTAAATTTCGGTTTTTCACCTTTTAAATCATAGAAAATTGTAGGAAAGTCCAAAATTGATGAAACCAATTTTGTTAAACTTGTTTTAAAATTTGTCATCCATTAAAAATGCTAAGTCCTTAAGTGTAGATAATTAATTTAATTCATTTGTTTAGATTAATTATATAATTGTTTAATAATTGGTAAAAATGTTAAAATTCTGAATAATTCTTTTATAATTAGAAATAATTTCTAAAATTGTTTTATGTATTTATTTAAATGTTTTATCCATTTAGAAAATGATTTGTAATCATTAAAAATAAACTAAAAATGATTTAGGGCAAGTTTTATTAAAGGAAAAATATAGGTTTATCTTTTAAAAATCTTGGGTAGCTTGTGTTGGCTTGCAACTTTATCGAGAAGGGAAAGTTGCTTAGCTTTTTCATAAAATGTTGCATCGCATATCGCTAACCTGCATTACGTTGTAGTCTCTCAAGCTTCGGAGTACGAGCTCGTGGGATTCGCGGAGGAGCAGCGACAAGTCAAGGAAGTGATCGTCGTCACTCCGGAATCTCGTTTTTCGGAAGCATCTGACTTGTTCGTGATTCCAGGCAAGCCCCGGAGCATCTCTAAATTACCCATTATTTCATAATATTCATGAGTCCAAATTCTATGATTTTATGTGCATTAGGTTAAGGATTGGATGAAACCCTTTGATGCATGAAATATTCCTTGATAGAACTAGCCTTGCCTAGCTAAGAAACTTGATTAGCAATATTTACTTTGGCTATGCTTAGTAAGGTTAAGTTAAAAGATGATGATCTAGGCTATCACCAATCTCATATGACTCATGAACGGTTTGGGTTGAAAGAGAGTGGGCAGAGGTTGATAGAATGGATTGAGGAAGCTCGATCCTTAGCTCTGCCTGCTAGCTAAAGTCACTAAGGACCGATCCGTTGTTTACCTGTTTGATCGAGTGATTCTACCTGGTTTCTTACTGGGTTATGGGACCAGTAAAGCCAATTAGGTCAGCTGGCTCGTTGATTGGAAATATCGCTTACCGGTGCTTGCTGGGTCGGAGAAAGGCGGGATCGTCATCTGGAACTCACGGGGTGGTCGCCAGACGTGGGGCCCACGTGGGGATGCTTTCCCGGGTTCGGGTAAGGATATTTCCGGTCCTTGGTCCAACTGATTGAAAGGTTGTTGCGTACAGTATGATCGACTGTGCGTGGCTGGGGGCTGGGTATCTCCTGCAGGATGTACATGGATCCGGATCAACACAACTCTTGGTTATGAGTGCACTTGATCAGGTGTTAAACATCGTAGAGGAAACAAGTTGAACAAGAGGAGGTTGATTCATAAATGCTGGTTGACCTTAGTACAACCTGTATGCAAACTATTTTATCACCTAGATGGATAAGTAACAACTCAACTGAGCATAAAATACATAAAATATAAGGATCAAGTTTTAGTAATGCTTTTTAGGCAAAAGAGTCGAGTCAGCCAAATCCACATAAAGCCCAATCATATTCCTTGGGAGTCTTTTCTTTGGTAAGGCGGGTAAGTCTTGCTGAGTACCTTCGTACTCAAGGAATCTCCCTTTTGTTTTTCAGAAGAAGTTACGGAGGAGAACACCAAGAAGATCCAGAAGACCTAGATCATCGTGGCCCCGGTGATTCTAGGGTTAAGCCGGAGGTTATAGACGTTTGTGATATAGAACTACCTAGACTGGTTTGTATTAAACTCTTAGTAGTGGCTTGACTTGCATTTAAGTTCTCTTCAAAACCTGGCTTGTAATAAATAAGACTCTTGGTATGTTGATTAAAAATGATAATGTTCGTTGTGTTCTCCTTACCGAAAACGATCCTGACGTATGGCAGAGATATGAGTTAACGTGGTTTATCGAGGAGTCCTTGGGACACTCGACCGATCACCGGTTTAAACTGTTTGAAGTGCGTCCGATGACCGTAACAGGTCGTGATGACGCACTTGAGCCAGTTTAAATTGGCGGTTCTGCCACAGCTGGTATCAGAGCCATAGGTTGGGATAAGCAACGAACATTATGTCTTTTCAAACTTCGGGACCATATTTTCTATAAAAGAAAAGCAGTCGAGTCGTTAGGTGGCAAGTAGAGATAATGGGTTGCTTGTTTTGCAGATGCTAACTGTTCGTGCGTGTCGTTAGAATCGTTAGAAGTTTATGTTTAGGGAGAGTTATTCGATGCCACCAGTTTTCTTGCGAGTGTGAATGTGTCTGTGAGGACGTAGGGACCGCTGCATCATGCTTGCATTGCATGTTTTCAAAGGTTGTGTGGTTTGGTGAGTGGCGTAGTTTTAGAACCTCCTCTCCAGAGGTAGTTGATGCAACAGAACGGCCTTGGTCTTGGTTGGATAACCATCTCTTGATGACATCACATGCATCTTCAGCCTTTGTAATGCAAGAAGGGATAGAAGTTTAATGTGACCCAGTCCTTTACAAGCAAAGTTTATATGGTCTGTGTTGGGGTCATTTGCAGAATGGCAGATCCACGGGACTCTCAAACTGGAGCGGAAGCTAGTGAAGAAAATCCACTTCCAACTCCCGGTCTAACGGAAGCTTTTGCTCATATCATCAGTTCTGGCGTTGAGCAGACCCGACTGTTGAATCTTATTGCTCAGAGTCTTGGTAGTTCTTCGTCCAGTCGCCAAGCAAGACCACGTGAAGTCACTTATTCACACTTCCTGGAGACCCATCCTCCTGTTTTTACTCGGGCTGAGCATCCTCTGGAAGCAAACGAATGGCTTGGCACCTTAGAGCAGAAGTTTCGAGTTATTCCTCACTGCACCGAGAGTCAAAAGGTAGAGTTTGCTGGTCTTCAACTTCATGGTCCTGCTGGTACTTGGTGGTCCAGTTTTCTATCCAGGCAGACTGCCGGAAGGGATATTACATGGGACGACTTCAAGACGGCGTTCCGTACTCAGTTTGTGCCTGCGGGGATTATGCGGATGAAGTTGGAGGAATTCCTAAAGCTTCAACAAGGGACTAAAAGTGTGCTGGAGTACACCAGTGCTTTCGAACATCTGGCTCAATATGCTCCCGATCACGTGGATCATGAAATCAAGAAGCGGGATTGTTATCTCCGTGGACTTAATGTAAGGATGCAGGAGAAGCTGGGAACATGTACTTTCCCTGATTATAGTTCCGCAGTGAACATGGCGATATCAGCCGAAGAAAAGATGAAGGCTCTGGATGAAAGTCTTAAAGAAGAAGAAGCTCTGAAGAGGAAGGATCGGGTTGATGAGGTATTCGGTGGCGCTCCAAAGCGTTTTAAGGTTATCTATCGTGGACCGGCTAACCAGTTCCAGGGAAGTTCGCAGCAACAACCATCTCAGCAACAGTGGCTGGTAAGGAACCCGAATAATACTCCACATCCAGTGCCTCCCCAAGATCGAGAGAGTCGTGATACCTCTGGTCCATCCAATGCTCAACCATGTTATAATTGTGGCAAGACTGGGCATTATGCTCGTGAATGTCGTTTACCCAAGCAAGGTGGAAATCCAAATGTGCAGTCTCAAATGTCGGGACAAGGAGTGGGGCAAAGATTTGTAAGAAGGAAGGTTCTCAATCCTCAAACCGGACAGGTTCGATATATGAACGTGGAGGAACTTCCGGAAAATGAACCAATGATGACTGGTATGTCTCAATCCATAACCCCCTGTCAATGTTTTACTTGATGCTAGTGTTTAATAAACATGTTATCTGTGACAACTCTTGGGGGTATGTATGGATGGAGAGAAAGGTCTTAAGGACAATATAAGGTATATGGTTGGGAAGCCACCAAAAGTAGTATGGGAACAAAAGAAATAAGGGTCGTCTAGATGAGTTATTAGAGAAGGTTATTCGGAGTTATGACATAACCACCGGCACCACTTTAGCTTCTTGGTGAAGTATGTTCGGAAGTTTGAATATGACACATTATCCTTTCCATTGTTAAGAGCGAGTTACGGCTCTATTGGGAATCTCGGGACGAGATTCTTTTAAGGGGGAAGGGCTGTAACATCCCACCCTTTTTAGTCTTTGAACATGTGAATGAATGGTTGGTTAAGTAAAAATGTTTAAAGAGAGAAAGAGGGAGAGAAAAGGGAAATAGTTGACTAAAGTCAACAAAGTGGCACAAATTTGAAATTTTGAACGCCCAAGAATTTCTAAATGAAGTTTATAAGCTAAGCAATTTAGTTGGCCATCCTTGGTGAGAAAAATGTGAGTAGGAATGCTTCAATTAAATAGAAGAAGAAAGATGGAAAATGGCACTATTCACCATCCGACACAACACTTAACCACTTTTAGATTTCGGCTGAAATTTCAGTGTGAGCAGCGATTTTCAAGGCAGTTTAGCCATTGATCTGTGGGTTGTAAGACCAAGGTGTCTTAAGCAAAGTTGTTAAGGAAAGTATGTAGAACAAATTTGGTTTTTGGGTCACACTCAGAAACTGGCTGGATCAAGGGTGAAAACACGAAAGAAAATCGATCAAAGGCTGTTTTCAGGGAAATTCAGTTCAATGGCAGTTAAGTTGAAATTGAACCAATTGAGATCGAATTTGAAGTTTTCTGCAGAAACTTCCAACTAGAAAGTTGTTCTACTGAAGGTGAATTTCAAATGTGTCTTTAGCACCTGAGGCATGTTTTATTCAAAATTTGAGAGTAATTTGGGAAATACAGTTTAGGGTTCTGAAATTGGGGATAAATTGCAGCAGTGACTTTGGAGCTCAAATTCGACTTCAATTCGTGCTCAAATGAGTGAAGTGTCAAAATAAGAAATGAAATTCAAGTCAAGGCAAAGAACTTTTGTGTTTGGAGGAACAGCAGGTTCTATTCAAATTTTGGAAGTAATTTGAGATTGAAAATCTGAACCAACTTAGGGTTTCAGAGTTCATTTAACACCCTAGCCGACCCATGATCTAAGATCAAATTCGAGCGTTTGGTTGCGAAATTGAGTATGGTGCCAAAAGAGAAAGTGAAATTGAATATATTTTGGACAAGTTTCATTTGGGGATCGAGGGGAGTTTGAATGGGAATTTGAAAGTAATTTGAGAAATTCAAATTTCGGTTCTGAAATTGGGGTAAACGTCGACCGACATTGGAGTTTCAAATCCGCGCTATCCACTGCTTAAATCAGAGAGGGTGCAACATGGAAGTTGGAGTACTATGTTCCTTCTACAAGTTCCATGTTTGGATTGAGATGAGTTTGAATTAAGAATCGAGAGAAAATGGGCTCGCAATGTCACGGTTTTAGAAGTGGAAATGGGGAATGGAGGGAGCAGTCTGCTAGGGTGCTTGCCGTCGATGGCCATGGCGGTGGCGGTGTGCCACGCGTCGTGGTCGCGCAGAGACAGCGCCAGCAAGTCGTGCGGTGAGGTGGCGACTCCATGGCGGTAACTTCGTCCATAAATACTTCATCACCATCTCCGTTTCGCTCCTTTCCGCTGCGTCGACGCTTCCTCGGTTCATCTCTGTCGCCGGCGAATTCCGCCGTCCTCCGGTCGTCATACACTGTTTCACTCCACCCACAGCTTCGCATAAACTTCCTCTACCTCCTACTTCAACTCTCGTTGGCATCCGTCCACCACAGAGCTCCCAACGCTCGTGTTTTCCTCATCTCCATCCGCCGTCGTCGGCCATGGCTGCAGCCGCACGTGGCTAGGCCGCCTTAGGCCTTCTCTGTCCAAGCTTATGCAAGGTTGAGCATCCCTGGGGTCCGTTGTTGCTCACGGGCTAGGAAGGAGCACGCAGCTCGCCGCCGTCTAGCCGGCCGACGAGCCGAGCCCTGGCGCCGCCGCCTGCATCGACAAGAGCCATCGCGCGGGCGCCAATCCAGCAGAAGAAGGGAAGGGTTAGGTGCGTTGGGTTGCGGGGGTGCTGGGGGTACTTTCCCCTTGGCCGGGGAGGCTCGCCGCCGGCGAGGAACCACCGGTCAAGCCGGCGGCCCGGCCTGGTCAGCGCTCCCCTGTTTTGAACGGGGGAGGGACTGCGGGGGAGAAGAAACGTTTTTCCAGGGGGTTTTCTGCAAGTTTGCCAAATTAGGTTTTCTTAATAGATTTAAATTTCGGTTTTTCACCTTTTAAATCATAGAAAATTGTAGGAAAGTCCAAAATTGATGAAACCAATTTTGTTAAACTTGTTTTAAAATTTGTCATCCATTAAAAATGCTAAGTCCTTAAGTGTAGATAATTAATTTAATTCATTTGTTTAGATTAATTATATAATTGTTTAATAATTGGTAAAAATGTTAAAATTCTGAATAATTCTTTTATAATTAGAAATAATTTCTAAAATTGTTTTATGTATTTATTTAAATGTTTTATCCATTTAGAAAATGATTTGTAATCATTAAAAATAAACTAAAAATGATTTAGGGCAAGTTTTATTAAAGGAAAAATATAGGTTTATCTTTTAAAAATCTTGGGTAGCTTGTGTTGGCTTGCAACTTTATCGAGAAGGGAAAGTTGCTTAGCTTTTTCATAAAATGTTGCATCGCATATCGCTAACCTGCATTACGTTGTAGTCTCTCAAGCTTCGGAGTACGAGCTCGTGGGATTCGCGGAGGAGCAGCGACAAGTCAAGGAAGTGATCGTCGTCACTCCGGAATCTCGTTTTTCGGAAGCATCTGACTTGTTCGTGATTCCAGGCAAGCCCCGGAGCATCTCTAAATTACCCATTATTTCATAATATTCATGAGTCCAAATTCTATGATTTTATGTGCATTAGGTTAAGGATTGGATGAAACCCTTTGATGCATGAAATATTCCTTGATAGAACTAGCCTTGCCTAGCTAAGAAACTTGATTAGCAATATTTACTTTGGCTATGCTTAGTAAGGTTAAGTTAAAAGATGATGATCTAGGCTATCACCAATCTCATATGACTCATGAACGGTTTGGGTTGAAAGAGAGTGGGCAGAGGTTGATAGAATGGATTGAGGAAGCTCGATCCTTAGCTCTGCCTGCTAGCTAAAGTCACTAAGGACCGATCCGTTGTTTACCTGTTTGATCGAGTGATTCTACCTGGTTTCTTACTGGGTTATGGGACCAGTAAAGCCAATTAGGTCAGCTGGCTCGTTGATTGGAAATATCGCTTACCGGTGCTTGCTGGGTCGGAGAAAGGCGGGATCGTCATCTGGAACTCACGGGGTGGTCGCCAGACGTGGGGCCCACGTGGGGATGCTTTCCCGGGTTCGGGTAAGGATATTTCCGGTCCTTGGTCCAACTGATTGAAAGGTTGTTGCGTACAGTATGATCGACTGTGCGTGGCTGGGGGCTGGGTATCTCCTGCAGGATGTACATGGATCCGGATCAACACAACTCTTGGTTATGAGTGCACTTGATCAGGTGTTAAACATCGTAGAGGAAACAAGTTGAACAAGAGGAGGTTGATTCATAAATGCTGGTTGACCTTAGTACAACCTGTATGCAAACTATTTTATCACCTAGATGGATAAGTAACAACTCAACTGAGCATAAAATACATAAAATATAAGGATCAAGTTTTAGTAATGCTTTTTAGGCAAAAGAGTCGAGTCAGCCAAATCCACATAAAGCCCAATCATATTCCTTGGGAGTCTTTTCTTTGGTAAGGCGGGTAAGTCTTGCTGAGTACCTTCGTACTCAAGGAATCTCCCTTTTGTTTTTCAGAAGAAGTTACGGAGGAGAACACCAAGAAGATCCAGAAGACCTAGATCATCGTGGCCCCGGTGATTCTAGGGTTAAGCCGGAGGTTATAGACGTTTGTGATATAGAACTACCTAGACTGGTTTGTATTAAACTCTTAGTAGTGGCTTGACTTGCATTTAAGTTCTCTTCAAAACCTGGCTTGTAATAAATAAGACTCTTGGTATGTTGATTAAAAATGATAATGTTCGTTGTGTTCTCCTTACCGAAAACGATCCTGACGTATGGCAGAGATATGAGTTAACGTGGTTTATCGAGGAGTCCTTGGGACACTCGACCGATCACCGGTTTAAACTGTTTGAAGTGCGTCCGATGACCGTAACAGGTCGTGATGACGCACTTGAGCCAGTTTAAATTGGCGGTTCTGCCACACTTTCCCACAAAAATTCATGTGAAAGAAAAGGGACAGCGGGTTGATTTTGAAAAACTTCGGGGCTTGATTTGGAAATTTAGCTACACCGGTTGGGGTGGACGGCGGCGGGTTGATTTTGAGATAATCTGAGGTTTTATTCGCAAACATTGCTGTGAGAAGAAGGTGTACTGCAGGTTCTATTTCCTTATATTACGAGGGTTTTTTTATAAAGTGACGAGAAAAGGCGCGATCTAAGCCTCCCATCCGGTCGATCCGACGGCCGTGAATTTGTGCCGACGCGGCCCTGTTCTCTGGCCGGGAAATTGGCCCCGTTTCGTAAGAACAGATGAGCTCAATGAGCTTCAGCCTCTACTCGCCCGAAGCTCGAGACTTGGATCCCTCCCTGGCATAACAATGAACAATCTAGTACGAACGCAATTTGTTCGGCCAAGTACACTCTCCTCGATCTGACCGGATCGACGAAATCGACATAGCAGTGCCGTTTGGCAGCAACAGTACTGCCGGGCAGTTAAAACATCGAGATGGACAACATGGTAAGTTGGTAACCGACACTTAAGACTCAATCACTATACTGAACATTACTTTCACCAAGCGGCCAATGAAAATCAGCGCCAGCGCTTGCAGAGTGCTCAAGCGTGTAGTACGCACTAACGCACGCAGGCATGGACAATTGTACATGACACGAGACCAACGGTTAATGACCTTAATTCTCGTACGCTCAATTACGTTACGGCTGCTTTTATACCACCGCTAATGTTGGTACCCACACGCTAACGTTTACTAGGTCGTGGTTACGTTGATGAGCGAGTAAGTAACTCCCAAATTAAGCTGGGTTAATTGTAGGCCTAACGGAGAGGCTACTGTAGTGAGTCTCATCTGACGAGTGTCCAAGGAAAATCTATCACAACAAGGTACATATACTCCCGTACGCAGTAGCCAGCAGCATACGATTTCTAGCTTTATGCGTGTCTACGTACACGTAGAGCGAGTAGAGATGAGCGACACGCACACGAGACGAGACGGTACTCTGGCTGACAGAGGATGATGCAGCATTGCAGCGCAGGCGCAAATGGCCGTTGGCGCTCGCGGGCCCCGGTGGGAGGCTGGTCCCACCCCACGGCCCCCACCTCGCCACCACCCTTCCGTCTCGTGTCGCCTTCTCCCCCGCGGCCACGACAGTGCCGCCAATTAATTATTCACCCCCATTAAAACCACCTCTCCCCCATCGTCCTCGGTCCTCCCCTCCGTCCGCCTGCGCAACTCCATATCTTCCCCGTCTTCCCTCGCCTCTGGTCTCATCTACTCCCGCTCCACCTCCACCAGTATCTCCGTACCGCCGGCCTCGCCGTCGTGCCACCCACCAAACCATACCTGAGCTCTCCAATTCCTTTTTTTTTTCTTTCGTTCAGCGTAACCGTGTTTCGTGGGGAGCAGTTTCGGCTGGGGAGGCGCGGAATTGCGAGCGTTTCCGACCCCTTCTCGGTGCCATTGGAAGGGAGGACGGCGCCGGGAGATCGCATTGCGGCGGACGCGGTCGGGTGGCGGCGGCATTTCGCTCCGGCGTCCGTGGCTTCCCGAGGAGCTTGTTTGTTTTTCCCTCCGTGCGGCGGGACGCTCGAGGTTGGTGGCCGGCCAAGCGCAGCGGCCTCCTTTCCTTGGTCGGCTTTTCGGTGCGGCCGCTGCTGGTGGCGTTGGCGTGGCGGGGGTGGTGGGGATGCGCTGCGCCTTGCCTTTCCGCCGCCTCGGCGTGGCGTGATTCCGAAGCTTTGCACGGGATTGTGTTTGGTCTCCGCCTTTCTGGTACAATAGAAAATCGCAGCATCTTTTGGAGGAGGGCTCAGCTGACGCGAAGGTTCCTCCGGGACAATGCCGAGCATCCGAGCTCCGGCGTCCAAGCAGACGGCCACGCTACAGGTGTGTCATTCTCCAGTGGACGGTCCAGTTCCCGACAATCTTCAGTTTTTGTTGCTTAATTGTTGCTTATTCTGGATTGCAATTGTAATAATGCCTTGCAATCGCAGGTGGCTGTCAAGTGCAGGCCATTGACCGACACCGAGCAGCGGCGCGCGAGGCATATCATCCAGGTCATTGATGATAAGGTACAGGCTCTGGTTCTGTTGAGTCGCTAGTAGTTTTGCAATTGGTGGTGTGGTGGCAATGTGATGGTATATACGCGTTTCTCTCGCAGACCGTGGTTGTGCTGGACCCCGATCTGTCAAAGGATTACCTGGACCTCATACAGAACCGGACGAAGGAGAGGAGATACACCTTCGATCATGTGTACGCACCCGCATGCTCCAATTCGGTATGTAAGAGTGTAGTTTGCTCTGTTCTCATCTGTAATTGCTTGGCCTGTTTTTAGCAATTGGGCTCAGACACTGATTATAGTAGGTCTTGGAATCTGCTGTCTGCATCTCAGCTTGGATTCTTCCCAAACTTCTATTTTGCCTGCTTGCCAGGAAATGATGCTCTGAAAGACTAAACCACCGACTACTTATCTTGATTATCAATTGCTACAATTATCAGTGTCTCGTGCTTCGGACAGTTGAAGCAATACTACTGGCCTCTACAAAGGGCCAATGAGCAGCTTTTGTTCAGTCTGTAGGCTGTAGCCAGCCCGTGATGTGAACTTACTGTTAGGTCTGTACCTAATTCAGTTGTCTTTGTCCAAGGAACGAAGCAGTAGTTTTGTTGTATTGACTATCAAGGATCCTGAACTTTAACAAAGGCCTGGGCCCGGAAGCATGTGTCAAACTATGGCCTAAGTGAGCTAGTTGCATTATATTATGTTCATCATCTCATTTACAAATTAATTAGATTATTTTTTTTGTTGTGACATCATCTGTAGGAGTTTCTAGACTATGATGGGTTACTGAACCTATATGGAATATGCAAGATGACAGAATAGTACAAGAAATACAAATAAAGTTGTTTGTTTATATATAAGTATAAGATGCAGACTACTCTTCCTCTGGTCATGTACACACGTGTGCTTGCCAGCTAATTAGTAGTACCGAGCCACATGTTCTTGTACTTCCACACACATCACATTTTCATATTCTGATCCCATTCATAATTGTTCAGGACGTCTACAAGAATATATCCTCTACGATTGCTGGTGTAGTCCAAGGCCTTAATGCAACGGTCTTTGCTTATGGTTCTACTGGAAGGTATGCATTCACTGCATCGTTTTGCCTGTCCTTTTAACATCGTGGAACGTTCTCTGAATATCTTGTATGTTGCTGTCATTATAATAAACACATGCACATATTTCAAATTACAGTTCACAATAAAAAAATCAGAGTTTATATGGAAGTTCGTCTATTACAAATTGCTATTTAGCATGATTTGCACTACAATTGTTGAATTTTCATTTTAATTAAGCATAATAATTAGGGCTAACAGCATATCAAGCTTAGGATGCATTCATTTTTCTTTGCCTATGCTTGTTCCAATGCTATATCCTAAGCCTGTTTGACACAAGTTAAAATTATTACTTATTGTTGGAGTATAAGTAAATTGCCCACCTTTCCTATCAGCTTAAGCTTTTTGGTTGAATTTGTTGGTGCAACTAAATACTTATATATTTCTTAGTTGTCTTGAGCTTTGGTATATGATTTTTCTGTCTTTATTTTTCTTCATAACATTGGACGAAGTATGTGGTAGTGTTAATCATTAAACTTTCATCCGTCAACAACAGCTAAACCAGATGTCTGCATTCACAAGTGTGTTGTATATTTCTTGATCTTCTGTTGCGGCACTTATATTAATCTTGAGTCAAAATGCTCGTAATAGCGTTTAGTTTGATGATTATTTATTTTTTGATTATACAGCGGCAAGACTTACACTATGGTTGGAACCCATAGTGATCCTGGTCTTATGGTTCTTAGCTTTCGTACGATTTTTGAGCTGATAAAAAAGGATAAAAGTCCAGATACATTTGAAGTCTCATGTTCGTATTTGGAAGTGTACAACGAGGTAGTTTGATATAATCTTATGATGTTGCAGTAATAGCTGTTTAATACTGTACAGTAATAAGACTTTCTGAAACAAGATTTTCTTGAATCCTAGGTTATCTATGATTTGCTTGAGAGATCCTCTGGACACCTGGAGCTTCGAGAAGATCCTGAGCAGGGCATAATAGTTGCTGGATTGAGAAGCATCAAGGTTTTTACTAATTTATCCAATGTTAATTTTCCCTGTTAATGAGAAAATAAGCTCCATCTGCTAGTGGAAGATGGCTTTGTCTTCCTACTTTTTTCTTGCTATGTTTTGACACTCAAGTTTTATCAGCAACTTTTTCTCCATCTTTTTATGACTGGAACATTGTCAGCACATTTAAGTGGTTAACTGAGAGGGATTCAACCTTTGATTCGATAGTGCTTTTAATGAATAGTTTAGTTTTCCCTGCTCCTAAGAAATCAGTGTTAAGCCATGATTGTTTCATGAAGTCTTTTCTTAAAAAAACCATTTTTTTTCAAATTATGAGTATGCATTCTCTGGTTTATGTGAAGTGATTTTTTTTTATCCTCAGCTATTATACATCCTCCCATACTGTAAAAAATGGATATACCATTGTCTCATTTTTTTTCTGCCTTTATAAGAGAGTGATTTCTGATATTATTTTATTGTTAGGTTCACTCTGCAGATAGAATTCTTGAGCTGTTAAACATTGGCAACAGTAGGCGCAAGACAGAGAGCACAGAAGCAAATGCTACTTCTTCACGGTAATTAAATAATCTGCGAACCTGCTTTTTCTCATGCTTTATTTTGAAGATTATTGATATAATTTGCATGTCAGAACTGAACTCTTTCATACTGTTTAAGATCTATATAATTGGAGTTATTCTCTTTAACCTGTTAGGTTGTTAAGATTCTTATGAAGATATCTATGATCAGTTAACTGTGAAATATTAATTGTGCAGATATCTGTTAGGTTGACATTTTTCCTTATATTATTTGTGAAATATAGACAATTGGTGGATTAAAAAAACCTCAGCTCTGAGGGATACAAATTCCACTATTATCTAAAAAAAATAAAAATTCTACAATCAGAACATTAATTGAGAGAAAAACAAGGATAGTGATGGTTTCAGTGCAACCAGATTAGAGTGAATTATTATATCAGTTCAACTTCATATAGTGATGGATAGTGTTTGAGTAGTCAAGGTTGTTGTGTTTTGTTTGTTCTTGTACCAGTTGATTGACTCTCTTGTTGTACAGTAACCTTCTCTTCTCTCCTAGGTGAGAGAAGGGGGCTGTTTTGTAAGTCTGTTCTTTCTCTCTCTATAATACAACGATCTGCAGCTCTCTCTTGCGTTCGAGAAAAAAATACTGATGTATATGTAATTTGTAATCGTGCATAAATGTTATCATAGGTATGATAATTTCTATGTATGCAGCTGCACATGCAATTCTAATAGTTTTATTCCTTTTTCCTTTGTCAAGGTCACATGCTGTACTCGAGATTACTGTAAGGCGAAAGCAGAAAGGTCAATATGGTAACCAAGTTCTTCGTGGAAAACTTGCCTTGGTTGATCTTGCAGGCAGGTAATGGCAATTCTGTCTCATTTCTGTTTCTCATCCATTGTTTCATTAAGAAGCAACTTCTTTTTGTAAAAGCACTTCTAATGGTACATTCTGTGAGCAGTGAGAGGGCCTCAGAAACAAACAATTTTGGGCAAAAACTTAGAGACGGAGCCAACATCAATCGGTCACTCCTAGCATTAGCAAACTGCATCAATGCCCTAGGCAAGCAGAATAAGAAAGGTCTTGCCTATGTTCCCTATCGCAACAGGTAATTCCAAGTGCGGATTTTACTTGTGGAAACCCTTTTGTTTGTGGTTGCTATCTGATAGCAGCTATTTTGCAGCAAATTAACTCGAATTCTAAAGGATGGGCTGTCTGGTAATTCTCGAACTGTTATGGTTGCTACAATATCACCAGCTGATGATCAGTATCATCACACAACCAATACACTCAAGTATGCAGACCGTGCTAAGGAGATAAAAACACATGTTCATGTAAGGCGCCATTTCTTTTGGTTGTCAGAAGTTTGTAAGAAACATATTAAGACGTCAAAAGTTTATTTATTTTTATTTTATTTGCTTCATCATAATACAGTCTATTCCAATAGAAGCAAATTAACCTTTAGAGTTTAGACTAGGTATACCTAAGTGACATTTCAACTATCATATGGTACTTTGTTCTTTCAGAAAAATATTGGGACACTTGACACTCATGTTGAAGACTATCAGAAGATGATCGACAACCTCCAGGTTTGCCAGTTGAAATGTATTACTCAAGTGAAACAAATGACCTACCTCATTCCCATCATATCGAAATGTATTACATTGTGATTTTGTAGGTTGAGGTTTCTCAGCTGAAGAAGGAATTAGCTGAGAAGGAGCATCAATTAAGTGCAAAACCTACTGAAAAAGCTGCAGATAGTGAACTGTCTTGGTTAAATGTCTTGAGCCAGGAAACTGGTGACAATGTTCAGGAAAGAATAAATCTGCAGAAGGCTCTGTTTGAACTAGAAGAAACCAATAAGCGCAACCGAATAGAGCTTCAGCATCTTGATGATGCTATTGCAAGGCGTCAGGTTTGCAACTTACCTGATCAGTTTCAAATCTATTCCTATTCTGGAGAGGTTGACACACCAAAAAGCATAGGACATCCTAAGCCACTGATATTTGATATCTTTAGCCCTTCCAAACAGACTGCCAAGGCTTCTGTTTGGAACCTACAGATCTTGAAGAATCGAAGAGCAATCTATAACTTTTGGATACCATTATAAACAATATTGATACAGAACACCGAGGTTTTGTATTCAGGTGAAAGAGATGGACTCTACAGTTGTGCAAGCCTTAACATCAAGGAGACAAGTTATTCTTGATAACATTCGTGATAATGATGAAGCTGGTTCTGGATATAGAAAGGTGTTAAATCTTATTCTGTTACCTTTGGTTAAGTTGCTTTAAAGTAAACTTATGGACATCCTTTTCTCCTTAGGACATTGAAATGAATGAGAGTCGCAGGCGTCAACTCCAGGATATGATTGAGGAAGCCGTCAGTAACAATGGCAACAGAACCTACCTACACATACTCAGCCAATACAGACTTCTTGTAAGTAACCCACAACTTTTAATATATTTCCTGATATGAATCACAAAGCGATGTCTCACAGGCTATCTGTATAATTCACTCCTTAGGGAATGACTAATGCTGAGCTCCAAATTGAGATGGCAATGCGGGATCAAGTAATACATAACCAGAGGGAGGCTTTAAGGAGCCTGTGGAACATTCTTTATGGAACAGGGCTAAATCAGAAACAGATTCTTAAATTGGCTGCTAAGCAAGGCTTAACCATAGAAGGCTGTCCATTGCCTAGCTCAAGCCCAGATGTTACCACCCCACCTTCCTTTCCACCTCATTGCAGGCTGCCACAGCTCATGCCATTTCCTAGTCCGCAGTCAGAGCCTTATTCTCCGTCTACTTGCTTTGTCCAACATGGTTTCAGCACTATGTCTTTGCTCAAAAATCAACATGAGACACCTACCATATGTAGGCAGGAGCACCTCAGTTCTTACTACATGACGTCTGGCTGCTCACCTTATTCTGGTGATGGCAAACAATGGTCAAGTGGAAGGTCAATGCCATTCTTTTCTTCCCCAGAACAACCTAGGGATATCGGATTTTACCCTGGAACTGAAAACAGACAGTCTCAACGCAGCAAGGAACATTCTTTCAGTCAAGATTTCAGTCTGCATAGGAAGGTAAACTGTATCCCTCTGCAAGCTACTAACAAGTGTATTAATGCATGCATACCACGACACATAAACACAGTCTGTCTGGAATCAACAGCAAAAAATGGAGACATTGTATGACTTTTTTCATAGCATTCCTTGGCAAACTGCATAAGTTATGGTGCTCAGAATTACACTTTGCTAATTTATGGTGCTGTCAAGTGAAACGTATGTTGCAAAGCATGAAAATATTCCTGCTTTTATAAAACAAACAGATCAAATATATGATGAGCTTCTGGTAGTGACTTGGTCCCTCCATTGAACTATTTTACGATGGTGAAAAGAACTTCGGTGAAGTTTTACCACATCAATGACTATGAAATTAATGCTTTTATCAGTACAAATCTGTTGAGACCAGAATACCATGGTGCCGGGGTTGGTCTTTCACCTATGTACTCTTTTCTAACTTAATGAAATGACGCACAGCATTGTTCTAGGAAAAAAAGAGAGACCAGAATACCACAAGTTCCATGACTGACAAGACTGCAAACCATTCTATGCAAACCACTGATGGATTTATGATTTTGGTGACTGGTGAAATTTGCAAATCAATTCGTGACCAGTTTACATTACATGATGCATGCTAAGTGCTAACGCGACTAACCCTGGAAATTAATTTTTCAAAAAAAAAACTAACCCTGGAAATGTACTGTTGCATTTGACCTTCTCACCTAGATAGGACTTGTGCGGCTTACCATAGAGGCCTTTATTGTCTACATGAACTGAGCAATATTTTGTTGTTGTGCAGGATCCGTGGTCCATGGACAGGAAATGAAAGGCCTCGAGATGCTCCTCGTGCACAAAACAGCTATCATGGCCGGCCTGGTGCTCCTAACCTCGGTTGCTGTGTGCATCATCTTCTGCCTGCTACCGACGCCAACGTTAATGGGTTTCCTGATATCTGAAGAGATATTAGTAGATTTCACCCAAGTTGTTGCCATTGGCCACGGCCACAAGATCGATGCCCCTGGAACAGCTGACATTGCTCACTCCACCTGTACAGTAGATGCTAGGTCTCTCATGATTTCCTCCTCCTTCCTCTTGTAGTAGTAGAGTGCTTGCGAGGGTGAATCTGTTTTTTGGGCCAAGATTCTGTAAATCTGCCGCGGGTTTAATCCCTCCAGTAATCCAATGAAAAAGGCTTTCAAGGTTGGTCTTCAAACACTGAAAGCTGCGAGTGATGTCCTGCACTGTGGCCACTAGAGTGTGATGGCATGCCAATCTGAATGCCAAATTGGATAGCTGGTCGCTATCAGCTTATCAGGGCAACGTCGGATGGTTGATGCGCAGGGCTACAGGAGCATGTGGCGGGAGTGTGGTAGGATCTCTTCCCCTCCAAGATCATTGAATAACCCCTGCCAAACCTCACCTGCCCTAGAGACCACAATGAAGCTCTCGCATGGTCCAGCCCACGGCACTCTGCAGAACAGTTGTGCTGAATGCTACGCGGGAATGGCGGCTGCCGAAGCTGCACGGCACACACGTCGCCGTCGCATTTACATTCCACATGCCAGGCTCGCTGTAGCTCGTCGCCTTGCCCATCGCCGGCGCTCCCGGCGTCGCTGCCCGCTTAACTCAAATCAACCTGGCTCTGCTCCGTTTGACATCCCCGGTGGTCTGGCATTCCATACTTGACCACTTGAGTACTTGTGACTAGCGTAGTTGATCCTGTGGTTTACTACACTTTTTACACTGATGAGTGAGTGAGTGGCCATGCCTGTAACAAGTCAGGTGACACGTAGATTATATACAGTGGGGGTGGGCTATGCCAGAATGGCAGAATGGCTTCTGCTTCTTCAGAGACGTGCGCTGCTGGGTGAGGGTGCGGGGTGCGTCGTGAGAGCGTCGGGGTCTGCAGAGGCGAGACCACTTGGGTCAGGGTCACAGGCCCGTGAGAAGAGAGAAGAAGGCGTGCAATCCGTGACCATACAGGCCTGCAGCGGCAAACGGGGGCAGGCCAGTGCTTTCTTGACCTGCCGGTGTGCACAGGACGGCACTGACGCCTTGCAGCGTGTTCGTCTCTGCTGTTGCTTCAGTTTTGCTGGAGCACGCTGCTTCACAATTTTGCTGCTTCACGTGATATGATTGTTTGGTCTGACGTCCGGGAGAACCAAGTCTGACCTATCAAAATTTTAGTGAATCTTTTAAAAAAATGGTGAATTTGTCTAGAAATGGTCGCTGATCGACGTGTCAAACAAGAAATGTAATGCAAGCGCCGATATGATCGTTTGTGAATCGTGACTGAGAGTAGAGGCAGCTCATGGCCAACATGTCAAAATGGCTAGGACACACGGGCAATCAAAGCTGCTCCTCTACCACCTGCGGCAGTTGCTGTGTCTGGGTCCAAATGAACTGTATGAGAGAGAGCACGCAATTAACACCGGCGTGATGCCGTACATGATCGAAGAAGCCAAGCAGTGATTCGATCGAGATTCTCAGATGAAGACAGTACAGTATGATTTGGGCGGGAGCCCAACGCAACCAGACCACCGCCACTCATGCAACAGCGAGCGAGCCCATGCATGTTGATCTGGACTGGACGCATGCATTTGTCCTCGTGTCAACGTTCAATGCGTAGGATCAGTTCAATGCTTGCATCCCAATAATTTGTGCAGGTTTCAAAGAAAGAAATTTTAAAACGATCTCTCTTTGCCCCAAACAGGGTCATCATCTCGAGACAAATCTTAGGTCCGAAACATGTGTGACCACTCTCGCCTCGTGTGTCTGATACTACCACGACTAGTAAATGCCACAGGGGACAAAATGCACCCGGCTCGGAACGTGCAAGTGGTGGCGACCCTAACACCAAAGCAAAGGTGTTCCAAGCGTGCCTATGCTTAGGTTTAGCACCACCACCACCACTAGATGTTAACGCTACGTGCGAACACTACGCTATCACGCCTTGTTTACGTCTCTCTAGGGCCTAGGCGCTTGTAATCAACACCCTAACCTAGGCCCCAACTCATCATTTCCGTTGAAAAACGTTGGCCAATTAAGCACCACTCAACTTTTTTTTTTTAAAAAAAAAGCACTACTCAGGAACAATGTCAGTTCCAAATCACGATAAACTCAGCAATCACCACAGATCTTTCTTTCGTTTTTACTCTTAACATGACCACAAATTTTTGTCGCGAGAAGGCATCAGGCATCGGAGACTGAATTTTGCATTGCTCAAGCCGCCATGCTGATGAAACCGCATCATTTGCTGAAGCTTGAAGAACCCCACACCAGTCGGTGAGCGAGCAGACCATGAAAAGCTTCGATGGAAGCGACGACGACGACGAGTGTGAGCAAGCACCAATCCAGGACGCTTTGGAACCACCCGTTTTTTCTACGGTCGCCTACCACAGGAGCAGGGAGAATCTCCTCTCCTTTCACCGGTCTCAAGGCAGGGTCGCTCACATGGGGCGTGGGCCGTGGGGGCGAAGGGCCCTTTGCCTTTGGTTTCTTTCCCACACCGGCTCGACGCAATTCACGCGACACATTTCGATCGATCGGCTTCGACCTCTGGCTAACTCGTGCAAGGGTTTGATGATTGGTTTGATTTGATCCCCAGGAGCAGTAGCTTTTTCTGGCTTTGTTGTGTCGACCAGTTGCTTTATGCATCGGCCGTGCTTCATTCAGATTCAGTGCAACTCCAGCATCCACGTACAGTCGTCGTCACCGGCGCCTGCAGGCGCAGTGTACCTATACAGAAGTAGGGTTTGTGCTCATGTGCCCGTGTCTGCCCTAGTGTGTGTCTACCCGACTACCCCTAGCCAATAAAAATGTACCTTCACCAGCTTAAAAACAATCAATACGCCATGGAGCAAACTGGTGTCCTTTTAGCTGTTGCTACTTCTGTCTGCTCTCCTTTAGCTACGGATTAGCATGTTCTTTTCTAATAAAAAGATTAGAGACAACTTTGTGGTGTTTGGTGAGTGATAGTGCTGCTGATGAAAGGTTGCAAACACAAAAAAGGATGGATGATTGCATCTAGTAGCAGCGAGTAGACTGACGATGAAGTTGCGTGTTGCCCCTGTCACTCGATCAGATATTCTTCAGATCAGATGGCACGTTGGCTGTTCAGATTGAAAAAAAGTAGGTGGAAGTTTTGGATGAATAGTGCACTGGAAAACGTGTTCTGTGAGTGGGGTGAATAGAAAAAACTTATTAAAAAAATACTTTTTCCTGAATCTGCACACAACCCTCTTCTTTCCACCAGAGCTACACAACCCTCTTCTTTCCACCAGAGCTGCACGCAGACAAACAGTCGACATTGTGCTTTCAACACAAGTCAAAACGCAGTCTAAACCCCTGTTGTGCAAGCGTACGGTGCGCTGTCAAAACAGTTTTTTTTACTGTTTCCTACGTAGTCGTCGACTCGTCGTCTACCAGTCTCCAACCACGAGATAGAACAACGAGTAGGCTGGCAACCTTGGAGCTTCTGGCTCTGCGTCGTGCCGCAACGGCCATGCATAGCAGCGACGAGCAAGTGCTCGACCGCCTCGGCGATTTGGCTGTCCTCTAGCAGCATCATTGCATCAAGGAGCAGGTAGGGTGGGCCCACACTGTCAGTGCAGCGACGAAGGTATCGGGATGGCAGCAACAATGAGTAGTGCGTGACTGCGTCGTTGGGCGTCGCCCGGCCCAGCATGAGGGAGCAGGCAGGCATGCTTGAGTGCATCTGCCGAATGAAACTGCACAAATTTGGGTGAACGAATGATCACTCCTGAAGTCCTGATCGAAATGTTCAAGTGTAAATTACTACTTCTGATGCGGCATGACTTGTTGAAATTGACTGTGAACTTGTGATCGGCCGGGTGAAAAAAAAGGATGCAATGTCGGTGAGAATCTTTGAAAGAAATGCGGGGGAGAATTGAGAAACGCAGTAAGTTTTTTTTTCCCATCACCACTGTTCCTCCGATCTCCTCGAGTCAACAATGTTGGTGAGGCTATAAAACTGCCGTCAATGTAGCCTTACAGTTACATAAACCTGAGAAGATACAAACAACCGGACAAAGAACCTGTACTGGTGCTCGAGGATCTTGCATTGTGGCGGTGTTGGTGAGATCAGAGCAGGGCACTTCACTGCACCCTGCGAGTCAATTTTACAGGTGAGCCATCAAGCCATTGTAGCGTACAGCCACGCAACGATAAACCGTAATAATGAAAAAAAGAAAAAGAAATACGCGTGTGTGTAGGAGTACTCCGTAGGTGGCTGGAGTGCTAGCCACGGCCCACGGTACGCTAGGTAGCATCGTATACCGTCATTTAAAAAGGAAGTGTGTGGGTACCAGCAGGCAGTATCGATCGATACACGATACTGCGTAGGACCGTAGACCGTACACGTACATCCTCGTGCGTGCTGGCGCCCTGCGACCGAGTCAGAGCCGTTGGGTGAGGCTTTATTACTACGGAAGAAGAAGAAGCCGCCGTGAATGCGATGCGATTTGCCTAGGCCTCTGTCCCGTTTCGAACCCGGGCGAGGCGGCCGCGGGCGCCCTCGCTTGATCGGCCGGGCGGGTCCGCCGCTCCACTCGGGAGGGACACACGCCGCGGGCGCCGCCCGAGAGGGGAATCGCGGGCAGCTCGACGACGCCGAGGCCGCTGGAGCACCACCACACCGGGCGCGTGGGGGAGTCGGCTTCGCTACGACGACCCATACCGCCCACGCAAGCACGCTGGTACATTGGGGGGACCCTCCGGACTCGTATGATCGTGTCGTGTCGTATGATCGATTCGTATCGTACCCCCAGTTTTGTTGATGGGGTGCGGCGCGGGGCTCCCGTCCCGTGCTTGTGCTTGGCGAGCGTCCGGGAGGCGAACGTGCTGCGACGCATGTCCCGTGTCCCCAACGAGTGTCGTGCACGTTACTGGAAAGGGGGGAAGGCAGAAAACGGCGCTCGGTTGGAAAGTTGGAGGTGTCATGTACCCTCCTCGCCTTGGTGCGTCGTGGCAAACGATCCACTCGCAGCAGCAGGTAGCACTGTGCGGCACAATGTGTGCCTAGTCGTGTGGTGTTAGATCGCAATAACACGTCTCGGAGTGTGTAATCGAGGAGGTCTATTGCGAGTTAACAATGCTGGCACGAACACAGCACGAGTGAATCATGTATGGTCAAAACTGCCCATCCATCCGAGACCGAAAGACCCCAAGATCACATTATAAAACCAGCCCAATCCCCCAAAAGAAATCCCACACACCACCCAAAACAACCCCAAAAGAACCCACCTTTTTTTTTCCATTGATATTCTGCTATATACTGGAGTAAGACTAGTGTAGTGTACTAGTGTTCAAACCCACACAAAGCACACCTCTCCCCGTCTCTCCTCTCGCCACTCTTTCTTGTCCGCACTCTCCTCGGCTCCTCGCCGAGAGTGTGCGCCGCCTCCCTCCCCCTAAACTCCGCCGCCGCACCCGGCCAAGGCGAGGCCCAATGCGCCTCCTCCCGCTCCTCCTCCTCCTGTCCCTCGCCGCCGCCGCAGCCGCCGACGGCACGGACGCGGACGCGCTGCTCGCGGCGAAGGCGGCGCTCTCCGACCCCACCGGCGCGCTCGCGTCATGGAACGCCACCACCTCCCCCGACCACTGCGCGTGGGCGGGGGTCACCTGCGCGCCCCGCCGCGCCGGCGTCGTGGTCGGGCTCGACGTGTCCGGGCTCAACCTCTCGGGCGCGCTCCCGCCGGCGCTGTCACGGTTGCGCAACCTGCAGCGCCTCTCTGTCGCTGCCAACGGCTTGTATGGCCCCATCCCGGCGTCGCTCGCGCGCCTTCAGCAGCTCGTCCACCTCAACCTCTCCAACAACGCCTTCAATGGCTCCTTCCCGCCGCCGCTCGCGAGGCTGCGGGGGCTCCGCGTCCTCGACCTCTACAACAACAACCTCACGAGCGCCACGCTGCCGCTCGAGGTCACGCAGATGCCGATGCTCCGCCACCTCCACCTCGGGGGCAACTTCTTCTCCGGGGAGATCCCGCCGGAGTACGGCCGGTGGCCGCGGCTGCAGTACCTCGCCGTCTCCGGGAACGAGCTCTCCGGCAGGATACCGCCGGAGCTTGGGAACCTCACCACCCTCCGGGAGCTCTACATTGGCTACTACAACAGTTACACCGGTGGCCTCCCGCCGGAGCTGGGAAACCTCACCGAGCTCGTCCGCCTCGACGCCGCCAACTGCGGGCTCTCCGGCGAAATCCCACCGGAGCTCGGCAGGCTGCAGAATCTGGACACCCTGTTCTTGCAGGTGAACGGCCTCACCGGCAGCATACCGTCGGAGCTGGGCTACCTCAAGAGCCTCAGTTCGATGGACTTGTCGAACAATGCGCTCACCGGCGAGATACCGGCAAGCTTCTCCCAGCTCAAGAACCTGACGCTGCTCAACCTGTTCCGGAACAAGCTGCGCGGCGACATCCCCGACTTCGTCGGCGACCTGCCCAGCCTCGAGGTGCTGCAGCTGTGGGAGAACAACTTCACCGGCGGTGTGCCACGACGCCTCGGCCGCAACGGCCGCCTTCAACTGCTCGACCTCTCGTCCAACAAGCTGACCGGCACCCTGCCGCCGGAGCTCTGCGCTGGCGGCAAGCTGCAGACGCTCATCGCGCTGGGCAACTTCTTGTTTGGCGCCATCCCAGACTCACTTGGCCAATGCAAGTCCTTGAGCCGCGTCCGTCTCGGGGAGAACTACCTGAATGGCTCAATTCCGAAGGGGCTGTTTGAATTGCCGAAGCTCACACAAGTCGAGCTACAAGATAACCTCCTCACTGGTAATTTCCCGGCTGTGATCGGCATTGCGGCTCCTAATCTTGGCGAGATCAGCCTGTCCAACAACCAGCTTACCGGCACATTGCTGGCATCCCTTGGGAACTTCTCCGGTGTTCAGAAGCTTCTTCTTGATAGAAACTCTTTCTCTGGTGCGGTGCCTCCGGAGATTGGGCAGCTGCAGCAGCTCTCCAAGGTTGACCTTAGCAGCAACAAGTTTGAGGGAGGTGTGCCGCCAGAGATTGGGAAATGTCGGCTTCTCACTTACTTGGACATGAGCCAAAACAACCTCTCTGGGAAGATACCTCCGGCCATCTCTGGAATGCGGATACTGAACTACCTCAACCTGTCCCAAAACCACCTTGATGGAGAGATACCTACATCCATTGCGAAGATGCAGAGCTTGACTGCAGTTGACTTCTCATACAACAACTTGTCTGGGCTTGTGCCAGGGACCGGTCAGTTCAGCTACTTCAATGCCACATCTTTTGTTGGCAATCCAGGCCTATGCGGACCATACCTTGGTCCGTGCCGCCCCGGCATTGCTGGTTCCGATCACACTCCCCATGGCCATGGTGGTTTGACCAATACCGTCAAGCTCCTCATTGTGCTTGGCTTGCTGGTTTGCTCCATTGCATTTGCTGCGGCGGCAATTCTGAAGGCCCGGTCGTTGAAAAAAGCTAGTGAAGCACGAGTGTGGAAACTCACTGCATTCCAGCGCCTGGACTTCACCAGTGATGATGTGCTAGATTGTTTGAAAGAGGAAAACATTATCGGCAAAGGTGGTGCTGGGATTGTGTATAAGGGGGCGATGCCAAATGGTGAACTTGTGGCTGTGAAGAGGCTTCCAGCAATCGGCCGTGGCTCATCACATGATCATGGGTTCTCAGCAGAGATACAGACACTTGGTAGAATTCGGCACCGTCATATTGTGCGCCTGCTGGGCTTCTGCTCAAACAATGAGACTAACCTGCTGGTTTATGAGTATATGCCCAATGGTAGCCTTGGGGAGATGCTCCATGGCAAGAAGGGAGGGCATCTGCACTGGGACACCAGATACAATATTTCTATTGAGTCAGCCAAGGGGCTTTGCTACTTGCACCATGATTGTTCACCGTTGATACTTCACCGCGATGTCAAGTCGAATAATATTCTTCTTGACTCCAACTTTGAAGCTCATGTGGCTGACTTCGGGCTAGCAAAGTTCTTGCAGGATTCTGGGGCATCTGAATGCATGTCCGCCATCGCTGGCTCATACGGCTATATCGCGCCAGGTAAAAAATCAATCCCTCCAATCCAGTTCAATCTGAATATTATCAAGAATTTAATACGCATCATATACATGGTTCAAACAGGGAAATTACATCTCAATTCTCAAATTAACATTGCAATTTCCAAATAGGATGTAGCTTTAAAATTAGAGACGTTGAAACATTGTTTGTTGAATTTATTATTGTACTGTTTGATGTGTATCGATGTTTATCTATTATAAGATTCCCTGTACTAGCTTCTTGGTGTTCCTACGCATCAAGATGTTTAAAGCTTTCTCAATGGGCCCATAAGATGCTTTTGGTTCATCAAAGATCCCTTTATATTATCTTAAGATCGGTTGCTCTAGTGTTGTAGCTTATGTTGTAACATTATAACCGTCTTGCTAGTTCTTTCAGAAGTATGAATGCATCATTATGCTCTTTTGCAAATGACTGACATTGTTCAAACTTTACCATCTGTGGCTTTCCAGAATATGCATACACACTGAAGGTTGATGAGAAGAGTGATGTCTATAGCTTTGGGGTTGTGCTCCTTGAGCTGGTCACTGGAAGGAAGCCTGTTGGCGAGTTTGGTGATGGTGTCGACATTGTCCAATGGGCGAAGATGATGACAGAGTCAAGCAAAGAACAAGTGATGAAGATCATGGACCCAAGGCTCTCAACTGTTCCACTCCATGAGGTCATGCATGTGTTCTACGTTGCATTACTTTGCACGGAGGAGCAAAGCGTGCAGCGCCCAACGATGAGGGAGGTTGTGCAGATCCTGAGTGAGCTTCCAAAGCCATCTACCAAGCAAGGGGAGGAGGCTCCAAATGCATATGATGGCTCTGCATCCAGTCCTCTACATCCAGCTCCAGTTGGGTCCAATGAAGCACCAACGGGTGAAGCGAGAGATCATCAAGAGCAGCAAACAAGCTCCCCGTCGTCGCCGCCTCCAGATCTCATCAGCATCTGATTAACCCTAAACTGAAAATGTCGTCATAATTTAGGATGCAGTAAATTTGGCCACCTGTGGTGTACATATTCAAGTTTGTTTTTTCCATTTGACGATGTGTTTGCTTTGCTGCTGCAATGTAGGAGTCTGTAGCGAGTCAAATCAGCTTGTTAGGGCTTTTGATCTCCTCTATCCAATGTAGGCACTCCAATATCAAGTGTTCTCTCTATCAAGTTTAGCATCAAAATCTTTGTTGTGGAACCCAGATCTTTCTTTATGCGATTTCTGTTTCTATGTTAACAGTCGAAGTGGGCTAAAACTGAAAGCCTTTGATGTAGTCAGATACTCAGATCTCATGCTGCATTGGTCCCAAAGAAAAGCCTGTTTGTGAGATGAATTGATAGAGATATGGTGCCAAAGCATCTTGTGCTTTCCCTCGCTTTTTTCTTCGTCTTTTGTTCCTGTAAAAGAAGGTGATTTGCATCTCTTGAAAGCATACAGAGCTGGCCCAGAACGTCAAAGGAGGCCTGCTGTTAGAAGAGATGGCTTGATAATCAGATGCTTTGTCCTCCCCATAACGTCAACAGCAGCTGCAGATCAGCAGACAGCAGATATGCTTCCGTGCTTTTAGTGAAAGCGAATGGAGCATCGTTCAAAGGCAACGAACATGTTAGGTGTCAGCTAGTACACTAGGCGCTACCGCACTACTAATTGGTTATTGAGATGGTACTAAACTGGAGTACTCTACTTCATACGTGGTCTGTCCACATCTTATTGTTAGGCGATCAAGTAGGTGAATTAGATGCGTCACAAATTGCAGGAAAACGCACACACACCCTTCTCTTCTCACCAGTCACCATGCAACACATTTCATGCAAATGCACAATGCAGCAACGGCCACCATCCTCTTTCTGAAAAGCTTCGGAGAACAAATGGGAAAAGCAAATAGGAGAACAAATGAAAAGCAATTGAAAAAAAAGGCTGCAAAGGGAAAATGAAGGGAAATTGATCTGGGCAATGGTCCCTCTCCTGCAATTTCTCTGCCTTGTGCCCTGTCCCTGTTCTCCGGAGCAGTGTACGCCCTAGTTTTGGCTAAGGCCCCGTTTAGATTTGGCAAAGATTCCCCAAAAAGCCACTATTTATTTAACTTTTTCGTATTCATCTTACCCTTTCTACTCACAGAACACTATTAATCTACAATGTTCTTTTAGTGAACAGTGTACTTTCGGGGAATCTTTCCCCAATCTAAACACACCCTAAGGATGTGTTCAGATTCCCCAACTTTCTACTATTCATTCCAACTTTTCACTATTTCTCCCTCACAAAGCACGTTTTCCAACGAATGCTACAGTGTTTTCTGATGCTATAGTGTTTTTTCTTATAATCTAAACACACCCTAAGTGTCCACCTCGTTCAGAAAAAAGAAGGCCCGCCGAGACCCCTACCACGTGATCGCGCGAGTCCACTGCCAAATTAATCGCTCTTCCTCGTAGTCTCGTGGAAAAAGTCCACATAGCCCTCCAACCTATAGAGGTTAGACTACATAACCCCCCAACCTATGAAACGGTCTACATTACCCCCTGAACTTCTCAGAACCGATCAAATTACCCCTTAAAGTAGTTTTGAAAAATCATAGTAAAACATAGAAAAATCATAAAATAGAAAATCCAGTTGTGTTAGACCCCAAATGAGTAGATATATACACTGAACATATAATATGATATATTTTAATATATTTTTTTTACTACTATAGAGGAAAGCGTAGATCTAAAGCCATAGTGAAAAAATATACTAAAACATATCATATTATATATTCAGTGTGTATATCTACTCATTTGGAGTCCAATACAACTGGATTTTCCATTTTATGATTTTTCTATGATTTACTATGATTTTTCAAAACTGATTTAGAGGGTAATTTGATCGGTTTTGAGAAGTTTAGGGGGTGATGTAGACCGTTTCATAGGTTGGGGGTTATGTACTCCAACCCTCTATAGGTTGGGCTGTTATCTAGACTTTTTCCTAGTCTCGTCTCTGCCGCCCCGGGGGATTAGCTTCCTTCAGCCTCACTTCTCCGGGCCTGGCTAATCGGTGACAGTGCTCTGCCCAAAACACCACGTTGAGGACCACGGTGGCCTTCTTCTCGGGCATCAGTGCTTAATGCCGCCTCAGAATCTGTAAGTGTACTTTGAGGGGTGCAAATGGCAAGATCAGTGCGGCACATGGGCCTTTAGAGATTCGTTAATGCAGTGGATCCAAGGATTTTTTTTTTTTAAAAGATCATCCAAGGAAGTTTTGATGGAGAGGTTTCGGGAGGGAGGTATGCATGTCCTGCAGCATCCTGCAGACTGCAAAGCGCTTAAGCCTGAAGGCAAAGCCCTTGAGATCGTGAGTGGAGAGGACAGGATAAAAGAGAGATTTTCCTTTTGGATGGAAGCTAGGAGTGTGGGAAAGTGGTAACTGTGAGTCTGTGACTGTTGTGATCGTGGTAAACGTTGGTGCGGTAAACAGTAAAAGCACAGGCTGGCCGGTCTACTTACATGCCATTGCCATGTACTCCCTCTGACCAGCCACCACACACATAAACCGTGCCTTGCGTCCAAACTCCAAACAATGGCCGTAGCCCGTAGGCCCGGCGAGCTGCTTGCTCAACGGGAAGCCAATCCAACCCAACCAAGCCAAAGCTATCTCTCAGAGCCGTCGTGGGCTTCCGTTCCGCGCCAGGGAAGCCATGCCCGCTCCCGTTGGCGTTCGTGGCGGTGTCAGCTTCGTGCCTGCCTGCGCGCTGTGTTCCATTGATCCCCTAGTCACAGGCGACGCAGAACGGCAGCACCAGCAGCCACTCATGCCGGGTCAATGCTTTTTCCGCGCCCACCTGCCGCTGGCGAGCAGCAGACAGACAGCGTCCCCGGCCGGGCCTCCGGCGACGAAGCATCATTGCCGGCTCGGCGCCAGCCGCCACGGGAAGGGGGGTGGCGGCAGGCACCATCAAGTCATGCACTCATGTGGCCGGCCGTGGCGGTGCGCACGCCGGCACGAACGCAGCAGCTGCTCTTGCCTTTTTCTTACGCTGCAGATCGCTTCTTGATGCTTCGAGCCGGGAAATTTGGTTGCTGGCATGCATCAGCGGATCGGCCCATCCGGATGCGAGTTGCTCGGGCAGGCAGGAACGAGTGGAAGTGATGAGTACTCTGGGGTCTCTGGATAAAGGCTCGGGGTGGGGACACAGATACATGTAGACCATCAAAGGCCCCAAAATTCCATGGATTCATCATGATCGTAAAGTGCACCACCAAAACAGAAAAAGGAGACTAGTATGGGCACGCAAAGACTCCATTGGCATGGATGCACGAGTGGCCGAGTAGGGGTCATGGGAGGATTGGTTTGCACTCCGCAGCGTTTTACAGGCCAGCCTGTTTGCCTTGCTTTCGCGACACAATACCAAAGTCAACAAACGCTTCCTTCCTGGTCCACCTGGCACGTTCACAACGGATTTAATGGCTCCCGGACAGGGAGTTCGGTCCCGGCATTGGCGATGCCAAGCACTACGAAACGTCGCACACCACACGACGACATGTGCGGATGGGGGCGCGGCGAGCGACTGCGCCGAGCCAAGTGGGCACAAGATCAGTGAACGCAGGTCAAACAGTTAGGAGAAGGCCACGGCCGACGGCCGGAGTCAGGAGAGGAGATTGAAGCAGGCAAGGAGGGTCACGGAGTAATATGATTATGCTGCTCGTACCAAGCGCACCGCCGCGGGGATGGACCAGTTGGGCTGCGGGATCTCATGGATGCCGCGCGAGTGGGAGCAGTTGAGGAAGCCGTCGCCGCTTGGTTGTGTTGGGAGGGACCATGCTCCTTGGATGTAGCATGACTGGCACGCAATTGTTGGGTGATGGGCCTGATGGGTCTACAGCCCTAGTACACCCTTCGGCACAAGTTTCTGCTGGTAGCAAGGGGAGTATCCATTTCAATTTTCAAATCACTGCATTACAACCCGTTTCGCACCCTTCGGCACAATGCTCTAGGGATGGACGGAACTTTGTGGACTCGGCTTTTATGATCTGTTTAGCATCTGCCCGAATGTGCTTTGATCCTGTGGTATTCGGATCAGGGCTGTCAGGCTCACTGAACCTGAACCTGAATGAGATTTCGGCTTCTCGTCAGAGTTGGAGCAGAACAAGCCAGTATCTTCAGTACCGGTTCAGTGTGACAGTGACTTCGCGGGTGCCGTCGACGGTGCATCTAACAGCCCACATGAAGGGGTTTAACGCCTAACGCATGTTTTTTCGGATGCTAAACAGTACCCACATCAAGGAGATGGAGGAAGACGATCCCTAAATTCTGGTTGTAGATTAAGAGCACCCGTAGAAACGTTGCCATGATGATCTTGTATCTCTGAACTCGTTATTTGAAGATTCAGCTATTCTCTCTCTGCATCTCAGTCCAGAACGCGTGCATGGATGGACAATTCGGTCCAAACCAGCATATGTGACTGTCAAGAGTAAGATATACCATGGACTCTCAAGAAAACCATTGTAATAACCATTTTAATTAAAAAAAAGTAGTGGGCAACATAATGCTGTCTGCTAATTAAGACGAAGGATTTATTCCATGGCCAGGAAAATGCCACAGTTGCTAAAGTGTAATTAACTTTTTACTATTGTCTTACAAAAGTGATATTACAGGTATAGGAGCAGGGGCGGACAGAAGCCAGGGCAAACGCCAAAGGGCCACTCCATGGAGCGAATGTGCTAAGTCTTCTGGGCCTTTATTGTGCTACAGTAATCACAGTGTAAAAATTCGGCCCACGCCTAGGGCCAGGGCCCTACTGGCCTAGCCTCCTATCCACCACAGTATAGGAGGCATTATATTTAGAAGTTCAAGACACACTTGCATCTATGTATGGTCAGGATCTCAGAATGATCCCTTCATTCGCATCACTTCACTTGTTCATGAAAGCAATGCCCTTCTGAATGCTCTCGCTCAGTTCCTTCTTTGCCGCTTCCAGACCAGCTCTGTAGTGCCAAAGAGGTAGAAGGAGCATTGTTACCATGGAAGTTTAGAGAGTGGGGGTCCATTCTATAATGATTTTTGACACAATGAAACAATATTATTAAGCGGCAAATTGAGTGGAGTTAAGGTACCTCTCAAAATCGTTCAAAGGTCCGAGAGGGAGGATTTCCTCAACTCCACCACGGCCCAGCCTCACTTTGGTTGCAAAGAATGGTAGCTCTGTCACCTGAAACCAAGAAGAATGGAATATTTCAGTGAAATGTTCAGAAGATTCAACAGTGTTCAGACTACAGACGTAGGAAGTAAACATTCAACAGTTTGATGTGAGGATACCTCAGACGCAACATATGAACATTCCACAATGCCTGCCTCACCACGCATTGCTCGCAAGCACGCATCACCAAACTTCGCAGCAGCAAAAGCCTGAGGTGTTTGTTCTGTTAGTAAAGTTTTAACTTCAGGTATCTGGAGTAAGCAGTGATATATGACCTACCATTGACAGAGTTGCAGAGCCTGCTCCAGCCTTTGCCTGAATGACAAATGAAAACTACTTAATCGTACAGTTTTCAATTAACTGGAAACAACAAGACTTCAAGAAACGGTCAAACTGGACTTGTGGCAATTTCAGAGATTTATACTTCACGATATGCAGCTACAGCTATGCAATGTAGATTGATTTATGGAACCAGTAACTTCATTCGTTGGTGTTGAACAGAGATGCTGAAATATACTTGGTTCATAATGACTATTGAGAAAGTGTCAGAACTATGCCTTCAGGTAGAAGGATTACACTGTATATCAAGGTTGGAACCACAACTAATCCTCTCAACGCTACATGACCAAATACTAAGTCTTGTTTTCTGGAACTCGGAGTCATGAAACAAGGGCGCTTAAGATGGGTTTGCACTACATATTTCCCCGCTACAAAACATCACTATGTAGGCTTTATGTAGAAAAAATAACATGTACATTTGATCCCTCATATAGGTTAATCAACTTAGGGTCAATAAATTGAAATAACATTGTACCTCCACAACTTCTGTGCCACCATTCTGTATGCGGTTCGTCAAATATTTGATTTCTTCCTGAGTGAATGAGCTTGGAGGAGTGATCTACAGACAGATAGGTTTCAAATCAGCACCTAACATTCAGAGGCTAGGTAATACTTTCTTAATGAGGAATATTAGCATTGTACGTGTGATTATATCAGCACATGATCAGTACCTGGGAGAGGAGGGGTAATATAGTTACTCCTGCATGCCCACCAACAACAGGAACACTGACATCTCTTGGGTCCACTCCAAGCACCTCGGCCTATAATAAACAATATGGAGCAGGAATGTAAATGACCAAGAGAGAACTACCTCATGGTACTAGAGCATGTAAGTGTGTCAAGGATCTTTAACAGATGATGTGATATGTGATTTTGTTAGGTTTCATACCACAAAGGTGTTGGCCCTCACAACATCAAGTGTTGTCACTCCAAGGAGACGCTTGGGATCGTAAGTTCCAGCTTTCTTGAAAACCTCAGCAGCAATGGGGACGGTGGAGTTAACTGGGTTGCTGATCAAATTCACAACTGCATCAGGACAGCATCTGGCAACGCCTTCACAAAGCGTGCGAACAATCCCAGCGTTCTTGTTGAATAAATCATCCCTTGTCATTCCTGGTTTCCTAGGGAGTCCAGCGGGTATGATAACAAGGTCCATTCCTGTAAGTGCCTCATCAAGCTGCTGAGAGCCAAGGAACCCACGAACCTGAAAAGAAGCTTTTCCATAGTTATTTGTCGGACTGAGTGTACATTAGAAAACAGGCTCACACGATTCAGGAAAAACTTATCTAGAACTCTAGATTCAGCTGTCATACTCATACATAAATAAACAAGTATCTACTAAAGGTGGTTTTATTTTAATCACTTCGGAAACTTCATCAGCCTAATAATCAGCAAACATAAGGCGTATCGTCAGGTGACTATGTGTAGATGCCACATCACAATCACATGTAACATAAACAAATATAAGTAATGATGAGCTCGTGCCTCGTGGCGCCAACTAGGAACTAGACAATGTACCCGATTGAAACATATATTGAGAGGCTAATTAGGCATAAAAACAAATCAACCGCTAATGTCAACAGCGTCACGGAGTATGCAGACATCACTCTACAAAGTGCCACAGGTCGAGTGCGGATGGAATGGGAGCAGAGCATACTAAATGTTACCACAGCGCTGGTGTCCATGTGGCTGACGTCGGCGGTGACCCCGGGCGTGTTGACGACATCGTAGAGGTGAAGCACGGACACGAGCGGGTTCGTCTTCATGAGCAGAGACAGCGGCTGGCCGATCCCGCCGGCCGCGCCCAGGATCGCGACCTTGAACCCCGGCGCGCCGCCCTTGGCGCGGCATGCCGCGAGCCTCAGCGCCGGCGCGCCGCCCTCCTCCTTCATCTGCACGCACCGAACAGGAACGCGCCCTCCCGCGCTTCAGGGCCAACAACGTGGGAGAGAGAGAGAGAGAGAGAGAGAGAGAGAGAGAGAGAGAGAGAGAGAGAGTAAATTAGCCGCGACCGGCGAGGCGAGGAACCGACCTGCGGGTTGAGGTGCGCGGCGACAAGGGCGAGGCGGCGCGAGGGGGCGTCGGGCTGCATGGCTCCTCGTTCCGCGGAGGCTGAGCTGCTGCTGCTACTGGTGGGCTGGTGGTGATTGGCGCGCGGAGGCGGGTGGAGGCTTTGGTGTGGGGAAAAAGACGGGATCGCCGCGCGTCTCTTGAGTTTGGAGGGGTTTGCGCCGTGGCGTTATCCGGGGGCCTGTGGCTGCGGGGAGTCGGGGGATCGGGAGGCGATGGAGCGGCCGCGACGGCGATGGCTACGCGGCGCACGACTTGCCGGTGCGGTGCGTGCCGAGCGCCCAGCGCCGAGTCTTCTCCGAGGCTCCGACGCGTCGGGCGTTGGGCGGCCGGGAACAAGTGAAGCGGTTGTTCTTTTTGGTGCGTTGTTGGGGACCAGAGCGGCTGAGCGGGCGCTGCTCTGCACCTCCCGTGTCTAGCAAAATCCGTGGGCTGTCAGACGGTGCCACCCTCACAATGTGCACATCCATTTTGGGGGCCCGCCACGTCCATAGATAGCCTCACTTCTCTCTCCACGTATCAGCTCTTCGTGTGCGGTGTGATCTTTTTTTTTACTTCGGGCAGCTCAGCCTGAACCGTGAGCAAGGAAAACTGAACATAGCACATAGTAGTGAACATCGACTACAGTATAGTTTGTTGTTTCCTTCCGTCCATCGATCGATCACAGCACTGCAAAACTCGAACCGTGGTACGCGTCGATGGTTTTTTTTTATCCCAAATCAATTTGACACCAGAGCTGCCCTTCGCTCGGCATCCGATTTTCATTTTGACACGCAAACATCGACCGTCACTATGTGTTCTGTTCGTTTTACTCTACGCATGGTTCGAATTTATCACACATTGGAGCTGCTCGTGCTGCGTGCCGATTCACCGATTGCCCAGCTGCGTCTTCTTGATCGTTTCTTTTTCATTTTTGTGAACTCTTCTTGATCGTCGTTTCTTTGGGTGAGTGGTTTATTCAAATTCCTTTTTTTTTCAAAAAATATCCGGAATTCAGTTTCTCAGCATTACCCATAAATGTAGTTATATAGAACATGACACATGATATTAGTATGTCTTATCAGATGAGAACTCGAACTAGCTTATGCTTGGGGAAAAAAATAAAAGAAGTTCTATACACTTACACCGAGCTCATTTAGCAAACGCCTGTTCCAAGTTAAATGAAAAAGATAAGCCTACGTCGCCGTTTCCTGCCTCTCAACCTTTTTTTGAGCTTCAACAGGAATGCTATCATCTCTATCTCTTCTATTCTATATCTATCTATACTACTAAAAAGATTGATTGGGTTAGTCGTCGACCGGATCGACCGCGACCCCCTGCCCTCCGCGACTCCGCGTCCGATCCCGCGCCTGCTCCTGAGCTACCGTCCGCAATCCCTGGAGTCCGTCGTCCTGCCTCTCGCGACCACAACCGCACTGGTGTCCATCCCGATCGCGATCTCTTCGTGCAGCCCCCGTCTGCCGCCTACGAATCCTTTCCATCGCATCCTCCCGCGACCGCACCTCCCCCGCCATATCGCATTAGCCCTCGTGACCGTGCCTTCCCCCGCGCCCCCGCGTGGTCGACTCAATTGTCGTTGCCAGGGAACGCCGCAGCGCCCAACGGATCGCGCGGGAGGGGCAAAACAATCGCGCTGGTGCGCAGACCCACGACGTTATAGCGAGGACGAGCCGGAGGAGAATCAGGTTGCAGTGCAGCCCGCGCATCTTGAACGTGGAGAAGGTGGATATCCGATGTCGGCATCGTTGTCTGCCTCCGCGAAAGGCTCGGGGAACCTGAGCAAAAATGCCTAGAATTTTGATTTCTCTACGCAAGGAATCTGCTCGTGAGCCACTGCGACGAGGCCAAGGTGAAAAGGAACGGCTGCGCCCAGCAAGCGTCCATTGTTGCTCTGCTCTATTGGCCAGATTTTTTGCAAGGATAATGAGCCATCCGTGTTGCTGTGTTTCTGGTCCTCTTGCGTGGCTTCATTTTTTAAGAGTACCTTCAGATAGAGATGGTAATTAAGGAGAAAATTGTTCGGCTACTGAAGGAGAAGAATATTGGTGAGGCAAGAAGACGACTGGATCATATCGAAATACAGTGAGGAGAGAGAAATACAGGCGTTGTGATGTGAGAAAGGGAGGATGTTCTTGAGGAGAGCATACTCATCTCGAAGATTTTTTTTTTGGGTAATCTCGAAGAATTAAAGAACTGTCAACTTTCTTGCACATAAAAGTGATTATTATGTTGCATTATTCAACTCTGTGTATTCCAAACGATACTTGGGGATTTGATCAAATTCTATTTTTGGCTGCTAAATCTATATACTTGTTCTTCTTTGTTTAGGTCAACATCAGCCACAGATCTACATACTTGGTTTGTTTTATAATGAAATAGTAATATCCTTAAGTTATTTACTGTGTTGATGTTCTATGAATTGCAGCATTAAAATTTATGTCACCCGTAGCAACGCACGGGCACGATGCTATTAGAAAAAATTTTTGCAAAAAGTGGAGGGCAATCACCCAAAGACGAGAGCATTCTGCCAAGAAGGAAGCGATTGATGTCAGCTGCAAGTGACGCTAATGTAGATATGCCCTAATCCGTTATTTTTCACCAGGTCTACATGCGGAAGCTGAGCATGTATATAAAAAAACTAGTATGGATTCTGATTTATTTCGCCATTTAACTGATGTTATTTTTATGATAATCGATGTATCAGTCAATAGTGAAGCGTATATAGTGACTTTGTCAATCTCTAAATAGAGGTAGACCTTCACTGTATCCAATCTATAGAGATTTGTTTTTTGAGAAGCATACACGTGTGTTTCGGAAAAAAGTTATAGGCCCCGTTTGGGACAGCTTTTCTCCAAAGCGCTTCTATTCTAATCCAGCTTTTCTCCAATGCGGCTGCCAGCAGAATCGTGTCCGCAAAGAGCATCTCGTTTGGCTGTCCTGCGTCCACAGAAATCGTGCCTCACGCTTGAGCCCGTCGTCGCTTGCACCGTCCCAAGGGTTCCCCCTATCGAACCGGACGGCCGAACCGCCGCCCGGCAGTAGCGGTAAACCGGTCCGGTTGGACCGGTTACCGGTGGAAACCGAATAAATTCGAATTTTGAATTCAAATTCGGTTTGAGCGGTCGGTTTGACTGGTTAGCCGGACGGTTTGACAGGTTAGCCGGACGGTTTGACCGGTTAGCCGGTCGGTTTGACCAGTTTTTTTCTTTTTCTTTTTTGATTTAACTTGTATTTGCCAAAAAAATATCAAATGAGCAAATATTTGAAAACTTTTTACACTAATAGATTACACACACCTTGAAGTATTTTTAGGAATTTTTACGACATTTTTCTATTTTTAAATTTAAATTTGAAAATTTTAAATTTCCACTGTTCAAACCGCTCCGAACCGCTATCGGTCCGGAGCGGTTTGGTCGGGAACCGGTCCGGACCGGTTCCCCGACGGTTCGTGGAACCCTGCCCCAGCGTCGCACAGGAGAGGCAACAACGAGTAGGAAGAGGACGAGCACCTTGTCCGCGACGACGAGCAGGGGCAAGATCCCCGCCTCCTGCCCCTCACCGCGCGCAGCGACTCGCAGCCGCGCGGGCTCGCCGCCACTGACGCACGGGCTTGCTGCTGCAGCAACGCGTGCAGGACCAGAGCTTGGGGCAGGGGCTCAGTACGACGGCGAGCAGGAGTAAGATCCCTGCCGCCTGCCCCTCGCGCGCGCAGGCGACTTGCAGCCGTGCGTCCTCGCCGCCACTGCCGCGTGCAAGGTCGGAGCTTGGGGGGGGGCAGGTGCGGCATGAGCGACGGCGACAGGGCTCGGAGGTCTGGGCAGGGCAGCGCGGGCGACGGCGACAGGGCTCGGAGGTCTGGGCAGGGGAGGAGCCGAGGCGGAGCCCGTCGGCGGGGGTGGCGCATAGCGGAGGCACTCCGGCAAGGCGGGGAAGGGTCGGCAGCGCGAGGACGGGGCCCGGCGGCGGCGGCGGCGGGGCGGGGACGCCGGCGGCCTCAGCGCGAATAGAGGCAGGAGGGGCGAAGAATCGAGCCGCGTTTTGTAAAAGCTCCTCAATCGCTGCTTCTGCGTTGTAGTGTTATTTCCGTGTTGAATAAAATCGTGTTCGATGGAAGCTGGGTCAAAATCGGGCCGTTTGGGACGTCTGGCCGCTTCTATCCAATGGAAGCGGGCCAGAAGCTGTCCCAAACAGGGCCATAGAGTTCCGCTGGGGATACAGAAGAAAACAAATGAGAGCTCAAAAGGCCCAATACATTTTTACACGGTCCAACGCACGCAGGCACACGGCCCACCACGCACGCAGGCCCAATTGCTCAAGGGGTAACTCTGTACTTTCCCGCGACGGTGCGATACACGGTTCGAAATTTCAAAATTCAAACGGGCGGCCAACAGCCACTCGCTTCCATAATTCCAAATCCCTCCTCCCGTTCCCACAAAGGCTCCCAGTTTCCACCACAGCGAGTATCACCTGCCTTCAATGACTCTTAGGCCCCACCAATTCCTTACAATCATCAGGTCCACATGTCCGTGTCACACCACCCACGGGCTCAAGTAAATACCGGCGAGACGAGAGCGCCGGCTTACGCGGGCCCGCCGCCAGCTCACATCCACCGCTGCCGGCCGCTGCTCACGCAAGCCTCGCGCCGCCGTTCAAACCAAACGGCCGTTAACCCCCGCTGCCTCTGCCCGCTCACTGACGAGGCGGGACCACCACCACGGCATCTAACGCGAACCAAACAGCCGTTAGGTCTTCCGTGCCGCGCCGCGCCACGGCCTCACGAGCCGGCCGCGGCCGCCTGCCTCCTCTCGCGCGCGCCGCCTATAAAAGCCGCCGCGGGGGCCGAGCGGAACGATCACCTCACCTCACACCTCGGCGTCTTCACAAACGCCGGCCCGCTCCTTCGTCCATCGATCGACCCCCCTTCGCTCTCCGCCGCCCCCAGATCGCTTCGAGAGAGGCTCGTTTGATCCCAAGTCATCCGCGCGCGGTCGCTTGAAGGGAGCCGAGGAGGAAGATGAGGGAGTGCATCTCGATCCACATCGGGCAGGCCGGCATCCAGGTCGGCAACGCGTGCTGGGAGCTCTACTGCCTCGAGCACGGCATCCAGGTATTGCCGCCGCCTCCTCTTCTCCCCATCCATTATCTCGTCATCCCCGTAGTTTCATTTCCGATTTGTTTTCGAGGAATTTTCCTGCGATTCGCCGTTGCATGGCGTTAGAATTCCGATTCGTGGTGAGCTGATTATGGGATTAGGTCGGATTAAGTCAGATCCGTTTGTTCTGGTACCTGTAGGATTCGAAAATTTTCTGCGCGATTCAAACTATGAGGAGGTTTGGGTTTGGGCTCGTCGTGGGTTTTGTTGTGCCATCCTTTTGCAGCGGAAGAAGTTTTTCCGTCCAATTTTTAGAATTTTCAGTTGCGGGTCACGCGTCACGCCTGCTGTCGTCAGATTGATGTGGTTAGAGGCTTCATCTATTCTGTGCTGGATTCGAAGATATCGTTTTGTGTATGTGCAACTCTGAATGGGATGCGGTATTTCTGATGTTTCAGTTGTCCATTTATCTTGCGGAGATGTTGAATAGATTAGAAATATATTCGTATGGGTCAAGTTCAGTTTCTGTAAATTTTGGTCATGTTTGTTCCATTTCTTAGGTCTGATTCTAAACTCGACTAGAGGAGTGATGTTTTAATCTGTATTTGGTGAATAAATCTCTGTGCAACTGTTATGTGATTGTACTAGAATTTCTGTTTATTGTGAATAATTATATGTGTTTCTGACAGATTGATAGTAGGCAGCACCCCTTACAAATTGATGCATGCATAATGTATTATCGATGACATGCTGAACCTGTAGACCTGTGCTCCTTTTATAATATGTATCCATAAAGCAGCTTTCTCTTTCGGTTCCACGCAGCCTGATGGCCATATGCCCGGAGACAAGACTGTGGGACATTACGATGATGCCTTCACCACCTTCTTCAGCCAGACCGGCGCAGGGAAGTATGTGCCCCGTGCAATCTTTGTTGATCTTGAGCCCACTGTGATCGATGAGGTGCGAACTGGTGTGTACCGTCAGCTCTTCCACCCTGAGCAGCTCATCAGTGGCAAGGAGGATGCTGCCAACAACTTCGCCCGTGGCCACTACACAAGTAATCATTTCGAATAACCTTTCTGGTGCACATAATATTTATTTCTTGTGTTTAATTGATTGCTGACGATGTCACTCATGCTACTTGATTGTTTGCTGATTGTGTCACTTTTGCTGTTGTTCCTGCAGTTGGCAAGGAGATTGTTGATCTGTGCCTTGACCGCATCCGCAAGCTTGCTGACAACTGCACTGGCCTTCAGGGCTTCCTGGTCTTCAACGCTGTCGGTGGTGGCACTGGTTCTGGCCTTGGTTCCCTCCTCCTTGAGCGCCTGTCTGTGGACTATGGCAAGAAATCCAAGCTGGGCTTCACTGTGTACCCATCTCCCCAGGTGTCAACCTCTGTTGTTGAGCCCTACAACAGTGTGCTCTCCACCCACTCCCTTCTGGAGCATACGGATGTCTCCATCCTGCTCGACAACGAGGCCATCTATGACATCTGCAGGCGCTCCCTGGACATCGAGAGGCCCAACTACTCCAACCTGAATCGCCTTGTTTCTCAGGTACCACAATGAAATTTTTAGCCGCTGCATGTGCCCCTTGTTGTTTATAAAGCATCGGGACATTTTGTCCCTGAACAGAACAGATTGAAATGATGCTGATTTGTTTTGAAAATGATGCTAATTTGTGTTAAACTGTTCGGTTGTGCAGGTCATCTCATCGCTGACTGCTTCCCTGAGGTTTGATGGTGCCCTCAATGTGGATGTGAACGAGTTCCAGACCAACCTGGTTCCTTACCCGAGGATCCACTTCATGCTGTCCTCGTATGCCCCGGTGATCTCTGCGGAGAAGGCCTACCACGAGCAGCTGTCTGTGGCGGAGATCACCAACAGCGCGTTCGAGCCGGCGAACATGATGGTCAAGTGCGACCCCAGGCACGGCAAGTACATGGCGTGCTGCCTGATGTACCGTGGCGACGTGGTGCCCAAGGACGTGAACGCGGCGGTGGCCACCATCAAGACGAAGCGCACGATCCAGTTCGTGGACTGGTGCCCGACGGGGTTCAAGTGCGGCATCAACTACCAGGCGCCGACGGTGGTGCCGGGCGGCGACCTCGCCAAGGTTCAGCGTGCCGTCTGCATGATCTCCAACTCCACCAGCGTCGCTGAGGTGTTCTCCCGCATCGACCGCAAGTTCGACCTCATGTACGCCAAGCGTGCCTTCGTGCACTGGTACGTTGGTGAGGGCATGGAGGAGGGGGAGTTCTCCGAGGCCCGTGAGGACCTGGCTGCTCTTGAGAAGGACTACGAGGAGGTCGGCGCTGAGGGTGGAGGTGATGAGGACGAAGAGGACGAGGAGTACTGATCTGCTTGTGGGAAATCCGTGGATGACATCTGTTGCGGTGTCGTAAAGACTCGGTTGTGATTCCGTCTTGGTTGCAATATGTTAGTGTTTGCTTCTCCTTTAGCTCTTGTTGCGTGCGTCTTGGTTGTTGGTGTTTGGTTCTCATTTAGCTTGTTGAACTGCTTCGTACCATCTCGTAATGGAAAGTATTATCCCTTAATAATGGTTTTGTTCACTCTACCTTTGGCTCTGTAATATTGTTTTCTATTTGTTTCTTATAACACGGCAAGGTGTACAACGATCTTGAAAAGGCAAAATATATATATAATATAAAAAGGAGAACAACAGGGCGTGGAGGAAGACCGTTCGCTGATGGAAGGAAGCTGCTTGAACCTCGAAGATACTAGAAAGCAGGCGCGGCTTTGCCGCGCGTCCCATCGGAGTTCCTCCACTGAGATTCACTGATTTGGAAATGTGCTATTAAATTTTTTTTGGACCTGATATGCCATATCTTTTTAGCTATGTTTTTCGGGCTTGATCTGCCGATTACTGCCTTTTGATGTACTTACTGTTTGGCCTGTGGTAACTTCTGTATTTTACTTTATCTACAATTCGAACAGAGAATGAAAGATGTATGATCACAACATAATATTAGGAGAAAACTCTTGCATAATTATTTATCTGCACGATGCATAAACAGAATTTATAATTAATTATGAAGACTTGTGGTACAAACTGAATCTTAGGCAGTAGTAGTACGAAGATGTAGTTAATGCACTTGACAATATTCTGCTGACAACACTGGGAAGTGGAAGTCCAATAATATTTTGTGATCCTTATCTTAGAAATCAGAGCTAGAAATCTATTCAGAGTGCACAAATGACAACCAGCGAATTGGTGTGTGCCCATAGAAAGGCCAATATATGGATGGCGTAGCTTCTAAAAGGGGGAAAACAGAGATTTTTAACAATGAAACTATTGGATAACTCTCATATAAAATTTTGTTCTACTACTGAAGTTGAGCACGTTTTGCCTTTGGAAAAGATATGGGAAAGAGATCAATACATGTTATACATCAGTTCAGTCCTGACTGAAATGGTGGTGGAAAGAGAAGCAAAATGTTAATGTTATGAAACAAGGAAAAAAAATGAAAGGTTATCCTTACTACATTCACACATGTTAAAGTGGATGTAATTACGAAGTAGAAAGCTTGGTCTCACTTGCTGTAGTAGGAAATAGATAAGCTCACATCTTTGTTCTAATCGCCTTCGCCTAGAGAACAGGCTGCAAACATGTCAATCTTTAGAAAATCAAGATGCTTCCAGGGAGAAAATGGGGTATAAACAATATCTGTCTCAGAGATTCTGAACTACTCAAGAAATTAACCAGATATTCTACAAAGAAGGGCATGACTGGCCATTTGCATGCATTTTCACCTACTTTTAGTTACAGATATACAGTATAATCAAATAAAAGCAATGTTCATATTTAGGTTTCCATGTATGGCAAATAAATACTAAATGATATATATATTTTGAGGAGGTTGTAATACATGCAGTAGGAGTTGTGAAAGAGAGAAAGGTGGCAATAGAGGGAAAGCATGGGAGGGGAAGGTCCTGTCAATGTGAGGAAGAAATACTGTATGCTCTGATGAACAAAAATGGGCCATGAACTAAACAACATTATTTAATCTTAATAACACAGCAAACCCAGCGTAAGTCCCTATGAGACATTTCATCGAGTATACGGCGAGCGAGAGGTGCTCGTAGGTGACCAGAGCACATGAAACAACTGAAATCTGTAGCATGACAGAGAGTATAGACCCAGAAAAAGGAGTAGCTTGTACATTCAACACATCTGGATCTCCAAAATTGAACTCAATTTTGGATGCATGCATATGTTCTCTGCGTTGGTGAATAATGGATTTATTTTGTGAGTCTAGAAACTGCCGCTGCTCCTGCCGGGGAAGAAATTGTGTGAGCGGCTGAGCGCTGCTGGCAAGGGGAAGAGAATAAGAGATTATGCGAGAAAATTGAAGGGATGATCGTACCTTCTATCACCGCTGCAAAAACAAATCGGGCACTCTACCTCTGCGCTCGTCGCCTGTCCGCCATCGATGCGAGCTCGCCGGTGGCTGCTCCAGCCCCGTGTGTGCCTATGGCTCCATCCGCTTTGGTGCCGTGCTTGATGTCCCGCCGCCAAGCTGAGCATGCGCAGCCGTCGCTCCACCGCGCCAGTACGGTTGCCGATCCTGTGCCGCCACTGCTTCTTCACGCCGTCCCGGTCGCCTGGCTTGCGTCGCCACCACCCGTGCTGGGGCCGCTGACCCCCGACCTACCCAGGGTTCCCCGAACCGTCGGGAACCGGTCCGGTTTGACCGGTTCCCGACCAAACCGCCCCGGACCATAGCGGTTCGGGGCGGTTTGAACCGGTGGAAATTCGAAATTTTTAAATTTAAATTTAAAAATAGAAAAATGTCGTAAAAATTTCTAAAAATACTTCAAGGGGTGTGTAATCTATTAGTGCAAAAAGTTTTCAAATATTTGCTCATTTGATATTTTTTTTGGCAAATACAAGTTAAATAAAAAAAAGAAAAAAACCGATCAAACCGACTGACTAAGGTCAAACCGACCGGTTAACCGCTCAAACCGAATTTGAATTCAAAATTCGAATTTGTTCGTCCACCGGTAACCGGTCCAACCAGACCGGTTTACCGCTACCGCCGGGCGGCGGTTCGGCCGTCCGGTTCGGTATGGTGAACCCTGGACCTACCTAGATTTTCAAATAGCGGATAGCCCCACCCCCCACAGTATCAAGCCACCTACTTAAAAAAAAAAGTAGCCATCACATTCACTAGAGGGAAAAAACATATTTGTGCTGGAGAGTATCAACCGTCGTATTCAAGGTGTGTTTAGATTGAAAGTATTCAAGGTGTGTTTAGATTGAAAAAAAATACTATAGGTCATGCTAGAAAGCTAATAGTATTTTTTTGGAAACTTTTTTAATCTAAACTTTTTTAATCTAAACGCACCCTCACATAAGGCGTTCAATCATTGGGTGTCATTCGTTCGTTTAGTGCTAAAATTCAATCATTGGGCAGATTTTAAATACATCAAGCCGCTGCTTGGTTGCATGCCCTCGGTGGACGATGCTTAAGCAATGGGCAAACACTACAGTTCAGTTAATTAGAAAATAAATAAAAATGCTTTCGTTGAGAGTCGAACTCAAGACCTCCCGCTTACTAAACGGGTGCTCTAACCAACTGAGCTACGAAAGCACCTGTTCAGCAGGTTACGCTTCTCTTATCCAATCTTAGACTCCAGCACCTACCAAGAATCCAAGGTCCGCCGAACGCCGCCATAGCTCAATTGCGTGCGTCCATAGCTCAATTGCGCTCAGCGTGGCAACATTTTCACCTCAAAGTTACTAAAAAACAAAGAAAGAAACTGTCACGCAGTAGCTCATAAACTCATTTTTATTTTTTTCAAATGGCAGAGGATCGGACCAATCCCGAGACATTTCTTTCTTTGAGCACAAGTGAAGAACACAAGAGATCCTCCAGTACCCTATCATGATCACGCAACATTGAATTCATTGGGCACAAGTGTTCTGTTCAGTTGTTCGAAAATATCATCTTTGGATACAACAGTTGAAATCAACTGTAACGAAGAACATGCAGAGCACCTTCACCTTGGCACATAATACAACAATCTGATGGTGTCAAGGTACAAAAACAAAGCATCTGGCACCCAAGGTATTATACACCGTTTGCTTATTTATCAGCTAGTTCAGCAAAATAAGGAAATGGGGGAACCCAAGGTTTATCGATCATAGGGAACAAAATTCAACGATAGAGGCTCTCCGATCTCAAATTCTCAGCGATCTCAGTCTCCCAGCGGTCACCGTTCTCAAGCAGTTTCTCCTTGTCGTACAGCAGTTCCTGTATGTTGCATGACATTAGTTTCAGCTACAAGTTGAAAACTGAGACCAAACCCACAGTAAGTTTAAGTAGTTTACCTCGTGGGTCTCAGTAGCAAACTCGAAGTTAGGCCCCTCAACAATAGCATCAACTGGGCAAGCCTCTTGGCAGAAACCACAGTAAATGCATTTGGTCATGTCAATATCATATCTGCATGAAAATAAATCATCAGAAGCTCAGAATAAAACATTAACTGCATATCTCAGGCAACTTAGGGCATGCTTGGTTGGATGCCACTGTATGGGCATGCCAAAACATGGGTATCCCAATTTTTTTTGGCCAAAACCTTGGCATATTTATAATAGGACTTAGTTTGGTGGGCTATCTTTTGGCCTCCAACCAAATGAGTGCCAAAATTTTATGGCCATGCCCTAAATTTGGCTTGGCACATTTTAGCATCAAACCAATCATGCCCTTAATCATAGATTTCACAAGAAAATCCCAGAAAACACCCATCTCATTACCTTGTAGTTCGGCGACTGCCATCTTCACGTTCTTCAGCCTCAATGGTAATTGCCTGAGCTGGGCATATCTGGAAATTGTTTATGGCAAGTGAGAGACCTTCTCAATAATCAGACATCTATGCATCAATAACTGCCACCTTAATTTGTACGGTAACTGCAAATAATACCATATTAAGCCATACACTAGTAAACTTGAGAAAGGGCTAAGCTGTTTTGAGTATAACAAAAGCCCAGAATTTCGATATGCTAGATTAATCTATTAAAACCTTTTCAGAAGTAAATTAGTTTTTAGAGAATATTTTGGTCAATGAGTAGACATAAGGAATCTTTTCGAAAAAAGTAGACATAAGGAGCCTAAAATGTTTGACAACCATATTAAGACTATCCTCAACTTCATAATTGGTCGTGTTGTCTAAACTGAGACCGGTGGTCGTGTTTGGTGTCCACTGCAACCTGCTAAAGCCCCGTATGGTGTGTTGATGCCATTGCTATTGTAAGGGTCCAGATGAACTCGCTCTCCCTTTAATACAAAGATATGCATACCTCCTCATTGTTTGAGGGTGAGAAAAAAAAAACTAGTTCATAGATATGATGCTTCCTTCAAAACTTTTCTTGTCTTGCTATATTAAATGAACAAGTTCCATGAACCATACAAACATCACAAAAACGCCTCAAGGTTAACAGCAAATATTTTCAGCCTGTTTGATAGAGCTGGCCGCATGTTCTGCAGCTAGGTAGTACTGAACAGCCTACAGCTTAACAGGGGCAGCCGGATGATGCAGCCTGCTCTCCGAACGCCGCCTTTCGATCAATCAATAGGACAGTAATCTGTGATGACTTTGCTGCCAACTAATTTACAGTTCTGACATTTTTTTAACCCAAGATTGCTCGAAAGTTTATTACCAAATTGATTCTTTCGAAATCAAAAGTTTCAACAATCAACAATTAATCTCTAGTTCCAATTTAGCCAAAACTTCAATCCACTGGTGGCCTGGTCGGATCCCATCCCAGTTATTAACAGGAATTTTCACATGCCGATTTAGTTTGTTAGGTACCCTTCCAGAAAAAAGAAGTATGACTTACAGCCTCGCATAGTTTACAAGCAATGCAACGCTCTTCTCCAGATTCATAACGTCTGAGAGCATGCTCTCCACGGAAGCGTGGACTCAGAGGACCCTTCTCAAATGGATAGTTAATCTGCAATGTAGTGAGATGGAAAAAAAAAAGTCAATGCAAGTAAGCAATTACAGTACAGATAACAGCATATAAAAACTCGACACTTACTGTAACTTTCCTCTCGAAGAAGTACTTGAGTGTCAGACTCAAACCACGGACCATTTCAGTCAGAAACAATGTGTTGATGCTCCTTTCAAACACTGGAGCAACAAAGTGCAATATTAGAAATGTCAGTACCCAGACAGCTCAAATCAAATTCCTGCTCCAGGGGCAATAATCTTGTCTTATGCACAGGAAAGCATCTTACTCACCAGCATTCCAATCTTTTGCAATCTCCTTGGCAAGCTGTTCTTTCTCCTCATCCTCTGTAAATAAAATAGGATCAAATACTAGCACCTAGCAGAGAACATTGGTATCAAAAAGATTCAAATTAAACATGCACACACAAAGTCAACATGGACATCAGCCTCTGAAAAGTTTTCACAATACTCCATCATAAGACTGGTTAAGCACAAGACAAGCATTTCAATTTTTAGCATTTCTCAGTGATTGGAAGTCAAATCGTGTTGATAATCCAAGATTTATCCCAAGCATTTCCAAAAGGCACAACAACCAATTCAACAGACTGATTGTACTAACTACTCACTCCAGGATGCCTAATTGCCTAAATGTCCAGTAATGATCCAAGAACCAATCGAACACGAATCAAGGTTCCTGAGTTGGGGTAATTCTAACACTACAGGAAGTCCAATACAAAGGGGGGAGAGTGCCGACCTTTGAACCTCTTTGGCGTCCCAGCGTTCATGTAGGTCCGGAGGTGCCCCTGCATCGCCGAAGCGGCCGGCCCAAGCTGCGCCTGCAACAACACCAGCACCATGGAATCAGAAATGCATCACAGCACGCCAGCGCCCGGGAACGACAGGGCTCTCTCGATCTGAGAATCCGCGGGTAGCCAACGGGGGATCTGGAACCGCCGGGCCGGGCGGCTAGGGCTGGGGTAGGGGTTCGTACCGTCTGCCTCGCGCGGAGCGCCTGCGCTGCCTGCCGGACTAGGGGCGCCGCCATGGTGGAGCGACCTCGACGACGACGAGGCGGCGGAGGCGATGGGACCGGATCGAAGTGGAGGAAGGTCCAGCTGCCGGGCTAGTGGCTGCGGAGATGGCCGGGTGGAAGGAGAGGAGAGAGGAGAGACGGCGCTGCGGGTTGCGTGGCCTGGGCTGGGCTGGGCTGGGCTGCGTCGTCGGTTCCTTCGCTTTCTGCTGCTGCTGGTGGGTTTGGATCTCGTAGGCCGTCCAGTCGGTTTGGGAGGCCCATTCTGGTCAACTTCACATGACGCTTTGGACAGCCAGTTTGGATTTTGTTTGCAGCTTTTTTATATTAATTATTATTATCCGAAACGGCATGTCGGTGTATAGAGGGACTAGATGACTCATGACCGGAGGTAACAGTATGGAGAGTAAAAAGTATAATGTGACAAGTTTTTTTAAAAAAATCTAGCTTCCATATCTAAGAGGATAGTGTGAGAAGGTATTTCGTACTTAGTACTCTATTTTCTATGTAGAGTTTTGTACGTAGTACTCAATTATTTTTTATGTAGAGTTTTGTCCATAATAATTAGGACTGACTCCTTATTTCATTGTCTCCAACCATCCGTCATACGAAGGGTTGTGCGTTGAATTGTGGCGGTCGAAAGCACTGTGGCAATGCGACAGCTACAAAGATGTCGTCCTCACGTAGCTGTGGTTGAGACATACTCACGTAGTCATGTAGCAATGGACGAGAGGATACTAGTGTGTGTTCCTTTTTTCGAAACAAATGTGCACTCCCATAAAAGGCACGAACATTTACCTCTATGAGCTCTAAACTTCACATGTATGTATTCCACTACAATAAATACTTCTAATTGAGAACTAGGCCTGTAGATTTTGAGATTGATGATGTCGCCATCATAAATCTCTGGTTGACAAAGGCCTAACTAGGCCAATATAATTAAAAATTTGACGAAGCCATGCCTTATTGTCGATGAGCTTGAAAAAAATGGACCTACTTATTTATAGATTAATCTTACGAAAACTGTAAGCATACATGTTGAGCCCCCCATGTGCTCCCTATAGCGGTGTGCGATTGAGACACTAGTAGTAGTGTGCAAGACGTATATGCTTTGTCCTTGTATTGTGTGTGACACATGAAAAGAGTTTGATGTTAACCAACTATTAGCTCAGTTTCTTAGGCTCTTCCACCATTCCAATAGCCGCAACCGAATATTGGTTTTCATATTTTGTTCGTGAATATGCTTTTGCTTTGAGCTGTTGCCTTCTCCCTTGGCATGGAGCAGAACTTTTTTCGATTACAAGGATGATACACTGCTATCCGCTCCATCAGAGATGTCTTATTGTCAACGAGCGGAGTTATGCCGGTAGATCTTGAGATTGACGAAATCATCACAAATAAAAATATCTTACTATCGTTAGCTATATAAAAAACAATAGAACTGTTTATTACAAAATATATTATGTGTGTTAGGCCTATGTGAATTCAGGCATAGAGTGTGCTCTCTATACTGGTGTGTTGTAGACACTCTGGTAGTGCGCAGGACGTATACACTGTGCGTGACACACATAAAAAAAGGGGGTTGAGATTAACCCACCGCTAGCTCGGTTTCTTAGACTCTGCCACCCTTTCAATAGCTGCTACCAAATATTAGTTTTCATATTTGTAATTTGTTCATGTGAATATGCTTTCATTTTGAGCCGCTGCCTTCTCCCTTTACATTGAGCAGAAGTTTTTTCGATTACAAGGATGACACACCTCTATCCACACCATCACGTGCGCATAATACAGTCACACACCCAACATATCCGCTACTTACCAGATGCTTGTCAATAACTCATTGAAATCAACCATGTTTATACCAGTTATGAGAATCAGAATTTGAATCCTAGTGGGTCAAGTGGAATCCCCGCAAAGAACGGTACCCTAAGGTTGGGTTGAACTGCTGCTAAGTTGAACTAAACAAGGTTTTCAGCATGATCAACATGGCAAAGCTTGTAGGCATTGTTAACTTGTCGTCCTCAGCGCGGCCGACACTGCTCCATCGTGTAGAGCGAAACAAACAGTTCGTTAGTTCGCGACATAAGCAGACTAAGGAAGCACTTCAACAACAATTGGTAGCATGACCACTCAATAGTTAAGCACATCCAAAAAAGAAAGAAAGAAAAAAACAACATAAAAATTCAGATTAGCTTTCAACATGTTTAAATTAATATTTAATAATTATTGCTTGGTGTATTTTTTCTACTTGGTAGCGATGCGTACATCGAAACCAAGACGTGGCAAGTGCTGGCTTAACTCGGGAAGCTAACATCGATTAAAATATTAACACTACCTTTTGACATTGATTAATCAATATCAAGTGCAACGGTTAGTGTTTTTTAAATTTTGAATTGAAAAGCTAAGACCATGTGGTTGTGTATAGTTTTATGTCTAGTCAAGATAAAATAGTATTATTATAGTACTGAGTAAGTGGGTGGAAGATAAAGTGACCAATTGTTTGGTGTCAGCCTTTCACCCTGATCAATGATTTTTATGTCACATCAAACTATCTCATTGCAGATACGAACGCAAAAATAAATTGAATACAACTGAAATACACACAAGAGACAAGATTGCATATGTACCGAGACATATCAACTGTTTGGATTGCTTCCATCCGGATGGGGCACAGGATAATTTTCAGCCATGCTTGCAAGCAATTCCTCCGGCAGCTTTGTCGCCGTGTACCTGTCCAGCTTGTTCGGCGTCGAGCGAAAGGACGAACAACTCACTGTAGTGGCACGCTTGCTAGGCGTACTTGTCTTGGCACAACCAGTGAACGCTGCCCCCAAAGATAGCCGGAGCGGTAGACGATAGATGCCTCCACGGGCTTCACGCCCGGGGGCAGGTGGATCATGCTCCATTTCACATAGGATATCTTGCATGGCCGTCAAATTATGGTAGGAGTAAGACTTATGGTTGTAGCACTTTGTATTTCTTTCCTTTTCTTCTGCTTAAAACTTGTTATGTACAAAAATGTACAGATAAATTTTAATTGCCTATGCGAAACTATAGTTACTAAATAACATGCCTATAATGGGTGAAGCTTGATAATACGGCGGCTACACATGTCCTATCAATGCCACAGCTAAAATCAACCTCCTATCGTGCCCGGTTCAATTACGACAGAGAGCTTTCAGCACCAGCAGGGACTGCTGCTACAGCTCAAGCACATCGAACTCATGAGGCATGTAATCTTCGCTCGGACGATAGTACTTGTTCGGGGAATACAAACCAAAGTTTGTAACCTGGCTGCTGTACAGGCATGCAAATCTCTCGACCTGCGGAACAAGCAAAAACAAAACCTTGTGTCAACTATATGTCTATACACAGATGCACGCAACATTTTTTTCAGTATCATTAAATGTCAGATGTGGTTAATAACCTGGTGAGCAAACCGGGAATTTTGGTACCCAGTCTTCATGAGCTGCCCCCACACCTTATGAAACTGAAATCAAACAAAGAGCATTCAATTAAGAGCAAACAAAGTGTTTGGAACATATTCAACAATAATGAAACTTAGCACATTACCTTCTGATGATGTTGCCTCTGAGCCTCTTGATGAAGGCCGCGAACATGCTCTCGCCGTTGCTGTGATTAAAAAATGAAAATAAAATTCTGTCATGAAAAAAACTGATTACCAATACAATGTGTGCAAAAGTTGACGCTGCTATAAAGTCTGCAATGTTTCAGGAGAAACTAGGCGTTTTTCTTAACCCCAGCGGCTCCATGCCTAAGTCCTGAATCACTTCTACCCGAAAAATTGAATATTATCTTCAACCAGCAGCCGGCCAGGACATTGCTACTTAAAAATCCTACGGCACATCTTATTATCTTAGTGCTACCTAGTCTACAAGACATGCCTGAAACTGATAATCTTCTGTTCAACAGATAAAAAATTCCGTAGATACCCATCGACAAAAATGTAAACTAAAATTTGTACTAACCAGAAGATCGACATGTTCAGATAACAACTTTTCCTTCTGATTTTCTGTGAGGTCGTCAAACCTGGACAAAAAGGAGGGATTAGATGTACGCATGTAGCAAATCCATGAGGAAATTACAGACCATCAAGAAAAGAAAAAACAAGATTTATTATACATACAGGCAAATAATAGCGAATGGAACATAAAACCCAAATCTCAAGGATGTATGTGACCAGCATAAACTTTCTGTGAGCATATGCAGGTATTTTACATGACATTGAAAGTGGACACAAAAAATGCAGCTGAGCAAATTTATTAGTATAATGTCTTCCAGCAGATGTCTATAGAGATATTGATATTCAAAGCTAATTCGCTGCCATTAGGAAGATTGAAGTTCATTCTAGAAAGCTACAGCAATAGTGTAGGGAGTAAAATGTAAATATATTCAAATGCAAAACAGGTAAAGTTTAAATAAAAATATTTTTTCTCAACTTACTTAAGAGACCATTCAAGATGATGGATTCTGTCCTCAATTGAATCACGCTCCACTCTAAGATGTCTAAGCTTCTGAAATGGTAGCACATATGAGTAAGCTGGTGACACAAAATTATGTACATATCCTCTGCTACGATGTCTACATTTTACATTCACAAGAACAATAATGAAAGCAATATGAACAAGTTGCTGTCACTTTGTTTTGGCCACATTTAATATGAAATTCTGAGTAGCATCATGCAAATGTTGGTCTCAAGCTGAGTTAACGAAATTGATATACACTGGCAAGCTACTTCTGACTTCTGAGTATTATAGCCAATTAGCCAGTGCCCAGTTCATATAAGATCTCATTGCTAGGAATCATTTTTTACAAGCAACTGAGATATATTTACCTTCCGAATCGACTTTGATTCCGAAAGAAGCTTCACCTCTTGCTCCAGTTCTGGAATCACCAGCATAGTCCGCCAGCCTTTCAAAGAATCACAATGTGTAAAGAAGTACTTAGGAAACGGATGAAAATATAATTGACAACTGAAATATTGAAAGGGAAGCTTCACATCGGAAAGTGCGATGCACAAACTCCAGGCACACAATTTGTGTATGGCACTTGAAACGTGCATGTGTGTGGCACTTGGATCTCTCTGTTGAATTTGTGTACCCCACAGGCAAGTGTCACACAAATTCCATCGCGCGCGTGCACGCACACACACACGAAGAAAGAGGAAAAGATGTATTTATTCTTCTGTGTTGAAAATAGTATCATATCGATGTATTAAATTAAATCAGGAAACCGATCAAAATAAATTCAAAATTTAGTTGATCAATATTTCATAAATTCATCCCGGGTTAGCTATACCTTACTATCATACAGTTCTCTGAGTGCTATACAATAATTTTTTGCCTGAGAATCTGACTGTTTTTAGATGTGTGGTTTATGTTACACCAGTCCATGGTTCGTATAAAAAATGGAAGGCAAAATTAATAATTAGATTAGATCTTACAAAATTGTCTATTTGAAGAAACAAAGGCGAAATTAATAATTAGATTAAATCTTACAAAATTATGTCTATTTGAAGAAACAAGTAATCAGAAATAACAAAGTATAATGCTATGTTGTAGGAAAAACTGAGAATTATAAGCCATCGCCTTGGAAAAAAATAGTGTTATCTACGGTGGGTCCCATGAAAGCGCATGCATTAATTTTGTTCCAAAACTTGGTGCTTTAGTGTGTGTGTATATATATATATATATATATATACATATATATATACACACATATATATATATGTATATATTTCACTTAAATTGATCAAGCATGCAAGTATACTTCTGCACACAGTTAACTAGTGGGCAGCATTAACAGCTGTCTACATATTCAGTGTTGCAATTTGATCACTAGTGCAACTAAAAAGTAGAGAACAGATCAAACATACCCAGAACCTTCTTGCTGCGCAGAATATCTCCATATATGTGATCACCAACATAGAGGATCTACGAAATTGTAAGATGGCTCGTTATTCTATTTGATTCACATACTAAGATCATGTATAGTGCAAGTGAATCTCTTGGCAACTGAAATATGTACTAGCCACTATTTTAGATACCAAAATAACTGAGTAAGTGTACCCTACCTGTGAACTAGAAGCAACACATAGTAATCTGTGAAGATGACCGACATTGCCTCCCTGGAAAAGATACAGCCATAAATACATATTCTTATTTAGTAGCTAGATCCAAGATATACAACGCAAATAATTGAAATAAAATAAAAATGATTATATTAAGTGGCCAGGTATCACTTTTCACTGTTACAAGATGTTAGAATGAAAATAATCATCCAGACCTGAGATGCTACTATAGCAATGGTAAAGATTTGCAAAAAGAAAGAATAAGTTACCTGGTAAACTTTGTGAACTGGTGGTGGGAGCCGATGACTTGATCTTGGGCTCCCAATCTTCGCGAAGGATCAGATATATTAGAAATTTAAAAAGACATACCATAGAGGTAGAATAAAATTGACAAATTTACTAGCCTGAATATCAGCATTTAGAAGTTTTCCAGAATCAGGCTCAACTTCAAAGAGGCCTGCACGGTTATCATCGTGGAAGAAACTGGGCTTCGAACTGAAAGTTCAGCAAGGACTAGCAGAGTTGAGGAAGCTGATACTTTCGCTTAAAACAAATAGCAACAATGAAAGAAATAGGAATCACACAGACCTGCCTGTTATTACAATATCAAAATATTGTAGCCACTTGTGGTTCAGACCAGAGCCTGCATCTGAAGTGTATGGTCCACAAAGGTAATTCATGACAACGTCCGTGTAGTCCCACAAACTGCATTTGCATATCTAGATAGTAAATAAATTGTAACAGGAAGCTCAAAATGTAGAATGCAGAAAGACGAAAAAAACAGGTCTTTTTAAGAGAAACTAGAAAGGACAGATTACAGAAGTTTGTCAGCACATAAGTCTCAGGAAGTCTAAAATCATAAAGGGTCCATATACCTATTTGTCACTAAGAATGTTGAGCGTCCAGATTTTTTTAACATTTCAAGCATTGGTACAATAGCCAAGTCCTCATTGATGTACCTGCAATGTCCACATTACACAAATTAGCAGGTCCAGCACTCTAGAACATAATTGTAAGTATATAATAATGGGAAGTGCACATGGGCCCAAATTGCAAATCAGCATGTGGACCAGAATAAAAATCAAGTCAGACCTATAGCAAAAATAAGTATGTGTCTCTATGATAATATCTGCATTGTAATTGTGTCAGTTGTCTTGTATAAAATAGTTAGCCATAAAGTAGGAAAGTGAGTTACCTGCCAGGATCCTTCGCAACCATCCGTTTTAAAGTTCCATCACGATGACACAAGTCAACCGCAGACCTCACATCTTTATACATAAGCGGATAGCTGTCCAAAATTGTAATGCAAGTTAAAAAAAAACAAAGCCTCGATTTATAAAATCTCAAGAAGGCTCCAAGGGCACTACAGTTACAAATTTACAAATGAAAAGGGCGAAAAGAAATATACTTAGTTCATGCACAGAGCTCTGAGAGCTTTAAAGTTATGGTAATTTCAACATATTTGTTTGTTTGTCATTGTCTGAGAGCTCTAGACAGAATAATGAAAGAAAACACCAAAGATCGATAAGCAAAAAACAAAAATTGTTTGTCCTTGTCATGAAAGGTTCTACTGTCCTGCTAAATTAAAAGACACATGAAAAAATAATAATAATCCCCTCAGTTCATGCTAATATTGTTGCTATATAATGGTGCAAGACATCAATCATGGATTCATGTGCCTGCAGGTCTGATTTCATTGGCATCATGAGAGCAAAAATGTAAAAAGGCAGTCGTGCCATAATAGTGTTAAGGCACATCAAAAGGTAACATGTAACTTAATACTTGAAATAATTACTGCTCGAATTTACAAAAAAAAGCATGGCAATGGCATCTTTATTGAACAATTTGGTCATTGGCACAATTAGAGTTTGGTAAGGCTTATATGCCTGAGCCTGTCGATTTATTACACCCAGACCCAACACAGCAACCTTGAATTGTCCTTGTATGCAAGTTCAGTGCAAAAAAAGTTAAATCTTTAATGAGCGCCCACAAGAACCTAACCTGAATTACCGCGATTGGTGTCAAAGATGAGAGATGGCATGGTCATGGTACAGTACAGAAAGGACATCAAGAAGGCATAACATGATAATATGGTATGACTCAAGCAATCATCCTAACATCTCTGTGTATCCTAACATCTCTATGTATGTGCCCCTGAACCTCCCTTTTGTGGGGCACAGGAAATGTAACTCAAACATGCATGTGTGTGTCAGAATGCAGCTTAGGTTGGATGTCTGATTGGACAAAGAATTGACATGAGTGTCTAAATAACGCAGAATCAATCAATGCAAGCATCAAGCATGTCCTGGCAGTCAAAGGACGAGAGATACATTGACATGGATCAAATTGCATTAGTAGACCAATAAATGAAATATTCATGAAAAAAACAAGCTGGCATGAAATGAGAAAAGGAAAAGGATATCGGATTGCTTAGGGGGTTGAAGATATAGATTTAAATCTATGGAAGAAAGACACATATCGGTCAAGGATATGCTCCTCAAAATTCACAAAAAAAAATATAATCATTTTGCTCAATCAACTCATATCTAAATGGTTCCCTAAAATTTATAAGCCCCTCCAGTATGATGAAGAGGTAACAATCATACTCTGTGCCTGCAGGTACTTTTCCAGGATTGTTGTCCATGAAATCAACAAGCTGAGCAAATAGATAAGCTTCACCCAATGAAAAAAGGGTATCTATAAGCGCATAATCAGGTTCATCAAATGAATCTCTTATCAGTGTACTCCCGTAAGCAGCAACTTTTTCTTCCTTCGAAAGTTCCTTAAAACCATGGTATGCAACTTTTACATACTTGTGTCGATCCATCTGACAATCCACCACCCAAATAGTTAAAAAGGAGTTAATTTCATAGAAGAAGTACATATAAGTATTCAAAGTCCAGCAGAAAAATGCAATGAAACAATGAGACTGAAAATTTGAGAACAGAAGTGAATATCTACTTAAATCTCATGACACAGATCACATGATAGAAGACTAGAACTGTTTTTGCTGTTCCCTCTAATCAGTTGGACTTTCCACATAGACAACTAACACTTGCTACTTCCAAAATGATGACAATGCTCACAGAACAATTAATACTACTATGATGAGCTGCAAATGTTAGCTCAAAATGGTGATTTATGGTTCAAGCTATAATATATGATATATAAGAATATAGAATATTAAACCAAAAAAAAATGCACTGATTAGTTTGACGAATTGCCTTTTAATTCTAAACCGTGCAACCACCAACAGAAGGTTCCAAATATTAATATAAAAATGTGGAGCTCTGTTTATTGAAAAGGGTATGTGACCGGGCTCTTCATTGATACAACAACAAAGCTGGTTCAGTTGTTGAGAACAAGATAAATTTATGTTTTGGGGTAATTAAGATAAACAGCTTCCAGCAGCTCGTTCTCATTTTACTAACTGGTAGTGTAATATTATCTCTAAAGAAAGGGGCAAATTTAAGCGATTATACCTTCAAGATATTTCCTCTCTTCTTATCAAGAACTAGTCCTCTGACCATGTATTTCCAATCAAACTCCCAACTCAACAGCTGCATGATGAAAGAACAGTAAAATCAAATTCTGAACCAAAACAAGCACAAGGACCACCTTTCATAGAATTTCAATTTTTGTAAAGGTGAATTCTTCAGCGATTCAAGGCAAATGTAATTCAGAAAAAAAAATTCTTAAAGTTTCATGCTGGATGTTTTTGCAACTTCAACAGATGCAACAGCCAGTGAGCCCTGCTAAGACAAATAGAAATAACTCCAACAAAGAATTGTAATCAAGAACACCACAGACATAATGTACGTACCCATAACTCCATAATTAAAGCAAATACAGGTACAGAATATGAAAATTCATCTTAGGTTTCATAATAGGCTGACTTGCTTCCTTGAGACAGGTATAGATATTCTGTCACAAACTATCAGAAAATCTCTGTAGTCAATCACATGCTACTCTCAGTAGCTCCTTAAAGTCGGGCCTCTAAAAGCATCAGTGAAGCCTGGAGACCAAGACTATGACATAGCGAACTACCACATGTTCCAGATCCCAGGTTGTGAAGGATCTGGAACACAATATACAGGATAAGGACCTATGACCTATATGCCATGAGCTCTGTTTAGTGTAAGCATTGAAAAGGCTAGTACAATTTATATAAAAATTTCAAAACCAACCAATCTAGTATGAAAGCAATTCATCCGGCTACTTTGTATTGATTTACCAAGGCAATTTATTTATTAGGGTAACTGACCTCTTCAGGGTAGTGCAAATCCTTCACAAGCTTCTCAATTGTACCATAGTAAGCAAGGGCCTCGAAGGTCTCAGGCTTGTACTGTGCAAGAGTGTAGTCCATATCAAATCCCACTGCTGTGATGTTCCTCATGTTGAGTGACCTGTTGCAGAAAATCTCCTTCCCAACAGAAATGCTTGTCGGTTCTGCTGAAGGTGCTGACCATACTGCCCCACTGGGCGCTGTCTCGGCCGCACCGCTGTCCATCCTTACGGCACTGCAACCTGAAAGGAGATCAACACATCAGTATTGTAACAGCATACAAGCTAAACTGAAAACTGCTAGCTGTATTCTATGATCAGTGGAGAGGATGTTGTTTCGATCAGGAATTATGTCAGAGGCGGTGAAAACGTAGATGATCAACGTGGCAGCGTATTGAATGGACACACGGGCAAAGTTGCAGGTTGCAGCTGTACCATGATTAAATCGAATTCGCTCGTTTCACTAGAATGATGCACGATTTAAATCTTAAAATGCAACGATGCAAAATGCAGAATCCATCAAATTCCAACAAAGTCTACAGTCTCCATATGCCTATCACCGAGTTGACAAACAGCTGCGATCATCCCCCAATGAAATCCACCAGACTGTAGTCAAGCGAGCCACGAAATTCCATGGAAATAAATCATCAAATTTGAGGGAGATCAGAAACACACGAAACAAAACATGTCGTATCAAAGCAGCCGCTGAGACAAGCTCATGCGCACAGAACGCCACGAGAAAACCACAAAATTCCCACCCCACCGAGAAATCTTCACGAATGCACATGCAGGGAATCGCGATCGCACCTCTGGAACCGGCGGCCGACGCGGCGGCGGTGGGCGAGCACGACGACGACGCGGACGCGAAGAAGAGGAGCAAGGGAGGCGAGAGGGGCGCGAGGTGGAGCGCGGCGGCGAGGGGCCTCCTGCAGAAGAGCATTATCGCTGGCACCTCAGCCCGCGCGCCTTAAATAGGCGTGGAGAGGGGGAGCTCCGGATGCGACGAGGAGGGGACGACGGAGGCGTGACCGTGACCCCTGTCGTGCGAGGTGCAGGGAATAAATGCGGCGCGGGTGGGGGAGGAGGAGGGTGGGTAGGTGGGTGGATGGAGGAATCCCGACGAGGGCGGAGGGGGGCGAGCACCGCCGCGCGGGGCGGCGGCGTCTCATCTCATCGCGGCGGGCATTGGCGAGCGAGCGGGCGGAGCGGAGGGGCAAGTGGCGCGGGGATCGTGTGCGGATCCGGATTTGGATGCGGATGCCGCGGAGGGAGAGCTCGCGTGCGTTGGAAGCAGAGCAGCCAGCGTGCGCGCGGGGGAGGGGTGGGCTGGTGGTGTAGGAACTGCGGCCTGCGGGGGATGGATGAGTTTGAGTTGGGGGCTGTGCTGACGTTGCTCCGGCGGTAGCGGATGGCGTGGCGCGGCTTCCCCGTCCCAAGCTTTGCTCCGGCCACACGCCCCGCTTTACCCGCACAGACGAGGGCACGAGGGCATGGACGACTCAATGAGCTGCACAGAGATTGTGTTAATTGTGAATAGTTGGCAGCCTATAAATCTCGTCAAATATAGCAAAGATCTGTATCCATACAATATTAGGCTAAGGAATTTAAACGTGCTAGGGTTTTGTAGGCGTCACAGAGGTGATGACCGAAGGAGGAAGATAGGAGAAGGCCAAAGGACCATGCATGCAAACGCGGGGAAGAAGAAAATGATTGGCATGAATCTCGTGAGATTTTCCATCAGCTGTTAATCGTGCTGCTGTCCTAGATGTCCAACACGTGCAGCTTCTAAATTTGTCGTTGACTATTAGCACTATCACCGAGATATAGATTCGTACAAACGGATACGATGGTGAAACAAAAACGCCAAAAATTAACTCATTGTTTCCTCTTGTTTTTGGTCCACGCATGTCTTGTTCATTGACGTGTGTTAGGTCCTGACATTATTACTTGTGAATTTTAAACCCGTAGATAAATATATAAGGGCATCCGGAATGGTGTTGTTAATGCTCTCGATAACGATCCACGTCGGAGAGAGACGACGGGGGCGAGAGAAATCATCGCTAGACTCAGCGACATGCCACTATGTAAGAAAGCCTAATTGGAGACGCTTATTTAGGGTAATAGGTGACACGAGAAACCAACGTCTCTAAGTTTTCGTCACTGATGTGAGTAACATAGGTGACGCGTATTGGCCGCGTCACTTATAAGTGTTAAAGGAGACGCGTAAACAGGAGACGCGTAAACAGTAGACTCGTGTCTCCTATTATACCCAATTGGAGACACATCCAGGTAACCCGCGTCTCCAATTACCCTTATTAGAGACGTATTTTGCCAACCCACGTCTCCAATGACTGAGTCATTAGAGACGCGTTTTTCCAACAAGTGTCTCCAATGATAAATAAAGAAACAAAAAAAAGAAAATGAGGACAAACACACGTTTTATTTATTAGATACATTACAAATACACATGCTTTATCCATTACATATTTATATACATCACACATCTCATGTTCTCGTGAGGTGAAATATCAAACTACTACTGTGTTCTCAAGGGAAAACTAGAATGATATGCTATAGAAGAAAAGGTTGACCAAAGGCTGCCATGGCCTTTACTACTTGACTTTGAAATCTGAAATGAAAAGGAGCTCAAGACCATCAGTGAACAAGCTAATCAATTACTAAGTGAAAGGCCAAATCGCGGTAGAGAATGATTAGGCATAGTCTGCAAAGCTATACAATATAAATCGGTACCAGGAATTTAGCCTTGCTGAATGGGCTCCATGAATATAAGGGAAATAGCCACACATGACATAGGTCATCAGACAAGCATAGATGACTGTTTAGATGACAAATGCTTAGAAAAGATAATACCCAGATGTCTAGTCTTTGAAACAAAATACTAAGATGCTCACAAATTTCATGATTAAAATGATACAACACCATCAATCATATCAAGAAGTTATATACCGGATTTACAAAAGACATCACAATACACACATGCTAACCTGCACATATGACCAGAAAGCCCAAAGTTGCAGTTTCCTACTAGGCTCTAAGCACATTGCAATCACCATCTCCTGTAAACGAAATAAACAAGTCAAAAAATCAGTGGAGAATCTATTGTAAGACCTATAGCTGACATAATTACTAAGTTCCATGTGCTGCTTTCTCTTTCATGGTTTGGAAGGACTTCCTTCAATGTCCTACCTTATTTTCAGTGATTCCTAAGCCACTGATTTAAATTATGACAAGCTGAATCTAATGGCATTCTCCAAGAACTACACCTTAACTTTTCACTTTGAACTATGTTGGTGAATACTACTTACCGGATCACCTAATTGTTTGATCCAGAAGCCAAGATTTGTCCCATAACCATTCCTGCAAAGAGAACCATGGCTTAAAAGAAAGAAAAAGGGAGTAACAGAACATCCATTTTCCACTGAAAAAGAGAAAACATTGTACTGACCTGAGAAAAATTTAGATCAGTGGCTCCATTTTCAACCAAAAATTTAGACACAAAATAGGTCATTTCCAACTGAAGCTCCATTTTCCACTGAAAGACAGAAAAAGGGAGTACTCACCTGAGAAAAATAACAAAGAAGACATATATAAAGACACTTGATATCTGTATGAACATAAGAATTAGTGAACAATCAATGGACCATCATAAGGACTAAGGAACTACTGTAACTTCATCCATGTAACAATCAAATCTTGTTTAGTTGCACATGATCATTCAAAGCAACTGGGAAACCATAATAGACAGTGAAGTAGGCAAGTAGCTCAGACCAATGCAGGCCAAAAGAAAATAAAAATGAAATACAGGCTAAAAGGCACCAAGATATACTAATGGAAGGAGCTATAGATGTTGCAGTAACCGTCAATGAAACGAAATAAGAGGTGCCAACAATAATGGGAGTGCAGATGTTGCAGTAACAGTCAATGAACTAAGTGCTGGAGCATCTACAGGAGCTGCTGCAACATACAACAATGAAACAAACAAGGATCATGAGGATGAAATTAGTAGTACAAATACAAGTTCCATCGGGATAGCAACAGATTCTAATTGTGCTGCTTTTACTTGACAACATCTTAGCTCATGTATCGACCCAACATATTCCAATTTCTTACTGTCATGTATGTTGGGAATTTTAAAAGTCAACCTCGTGTTAGAATAATGATGCTACCAGTTCAAACATCTGGCCATCCCATAACTTAACTCTCCTACAAGTTTGAATCTGAAATCACTTGTGTATACTTTTTGCAATATTTATACAGTTCCACTCCGATTCATAGTAAATATTTTATATTTATGTGACATTGTTATTGGGCAAAAGTTTGGCCACGCCAAGGTAACTCTTTCTTATGTGTAAGTTTTAAAACAGCCATGTACATCACCATCAAAAAATAATCCTTCTGGAACTAGTAGTGAAAAACATCTCGTGGAGTTACTGAAAATAGTAACTATGAACATACCATTGAAGAAGCATTCATCTCATCACATCGAGGACTCAGTTGATACATTGGCAATGTTATTCTGGGAGACAAATGAACCAAGGTCAATCAACCACTGATGCAGAATCAGATTAAAAAAATTATAGAAGCGCGATGACCTAGTGAGGGGCGAGATTGAGGTGTGCGGCTCTAGGCCCATGGCCAACAGCGAGGTTGTGAGGGAGTGAAGTTCTCCGTCTCCCATGGCCGCGAGACCAGCGTTTGGGTTCTGTCGTCGCGCAGGTGGTGGTGTGTGGGAGAGGGGAGCGGCGGGTGGATCTGAGGAGCTGGTTTGAGATTGAGGAGGGGAGGGAGAGACAATGGAGAGAGTCGAGCCGCACCATAGTCTGTAGCTGCCGTCGCCGGTCGCCGCCTCTCCGCCCGCGCCGCCGCCGCAGCACCGCCAAACCCTAGCCCACCGCGCCCCACTCGCTGCCTGCTGCTGCACGTGGGTAGAGGGCAGAGGGAGACCGGAGGAGGGGGAAGCCGCTGCCGCCGGCAAGAGGAGGCTGGACCGCCGGAGGGAGGCGCAGGGAGGGGCGAAGCCTCGCTTGCCGCTCGCCTAGAGGATCGCGAGTTCACGACGGTGGGAGGGCGTGTGTGTGGGGGAACGGGGTGGGAATTCGCGGGGTGGAGGGTTCACGGAAAAAAAAATATATCGGTACGCAAAGCTAACGGGTGGCATGGTGGGTAATTTTGTCCAAGTTTTGCTCCCACACGACATAGGAGACGCGTTTTCAGTACCAGCGTCTCCTTTCACACTCCATGAAGGAGACGCATACTTATTATCCACGTCTCCTATTACTGTCGACCTTAAAAGAGACGCGGATTTACAATACGCGTCTCCAATGTTGATACATAAGAGACGCGTGTTCTTATGTGAGAGTTTTAGACAATATATAGGAGACGTGAGTTGTTGACACGCGTCTCCTTTTATGTCATTAGAGACGCGGTTTATTTTTGTCTCCCTATAAAGTGTCTTTTTTGACAGTTTCTTACATAGTGTGCGCTAGCGCGTGATTTCACGCGAGCGGGTCCCACCAACATGATTTCCCACGCCGAGCTGAGATAGAGAGCAGAAACAAATTCTGACTTGTAGGCTCCATATCGATTTATAAAATCACGTGTTATAGCATACCTGTTGGGTAGATGATCTATTAGCATTTACTTTATCCTATGTGGCTAGCATTATAGAGAGCATCTTACTATAACCATTGCTGCAGCTCTAATACTAGCAAAGATTATACGCCTAAAACTCTGTATCAGGGGCAAAGCTTGAGTTGAATTTGCCCTGGCACAACTTAAGGGACTTGTATGAGCACCTAAGGTTATATGGTCATTTTGAGTTCAGTTAGTGTTAAAAGAAACATTTATCCTGGTGTCCATGCACCAGGTAAGTTGCATGTGGCGTCGCCCCTGTGTCATAATATATTTTTTTCAATATACTATTATATTAGAATTTGGTTGGATATATACATATTGTAAGCTACTCTCTCCGTCCCAGAACTATAGTCGGTTTGGGTATGCATGCCACGAGTTTGACTAGAGTTGTAGAAAATATGTTCAACATTTAAATCTTCAAATATTTTTTATAAAAAACTAGATCTAATACTAGATCTAAATATTAGATCTATTTGTATCATAAAATTTAATAAATATATTTTTATATAATTGACCGTACTATTTTCTTGGGAAGTGAGAAATACTATAATTTAGGGACAGAGGGTGTAGATGCCTACGTAAGAAGTGCCTAGATATATCATCACAAGGTTACAATGATATTCAGTAGCCAACACATATAGTTCAAATGCCTACTCACGATTCCCTCCATTCCAAATTATAGGTTAATCTGGCATATTCAGATACATCTCTAGGCATATTGTATACCTAAACAGACAACAAAATGTATGCACTTATGAAAGCTAAAATAATCTATAGTTTATAGTTTAAAAGGGAGGCTAGGACATCTCGGTCTTTATGGAATTTTTTCCTTCTAAAAAAAAAGAAAAGAGAACCACATTTCAAGGTTTCGTGTAGCCATCGGTTGGGCGAGTAGCAAAACAAGTTGGTCACTGTTCTGTGTGGATAACGGGCGATAATATGAATCACGTCTTAACCGTGGATCCATCATCCCATGCAATCCCCTGGGCCCTGGATTCCACACGAGCAAAAGGCGACGGCTTTCGGATCGAGAACTACTGGAGCAGAACCAAACAATCTTTGGTTGGCATCGATCGCCTTTGGAGTTTGGAAACCTTTTTGTTTTGTCCTCCTCCCCTCTATATTTTTTTTTCACCCAACAAGTGTGCACGGCTTCGCCTACACCTTACAAGCTTTGGTAGCACCACACGGCAACTCCGGTCGTCGGTGCAGCACTCGCGTCCGCGACGAGGAGCAGCTAGCCACGACTCACGAGTAAGTGATAACGCAGCAGTCGGTTACGAGTGATCTGTAAAGCCATCGCCTTTTTCATTTATATAGATAAGCTCTGCTTATACGTATAGCATAGCTCCCGTCAAAAGCTTTAATCTCTTATCAGCAGGTATGATGTAATCTTGGCTGCTAGTAGCTTATATAGTTAGAAGCTGGAGAATAGCAACAAGAGGGCTAGTGCTCAAAGAAACAAGAGGCTAGTGCTGCAGAGATCTGATCCAGAACCAGCTCAGTTGTTGCATTGCGCGCTTTTGTTTATTATGCTACCGAGATAGATCGAAGATGACAGGAGGATCATTAGACTAATCCGATTGGAGGTTACCTCGAATCTGATTCATGTTTTAAGCTTAAACACACCACGCCACATGGAATCCAGCATCCAAAGTTTCGTGGTAGGCCAAGAGATGCCAATTATTGCTAAATGTTGTTTTTGTATTACCATGTGCAATCGTCAGAGCAAAAGGAGAATAAATACGATTCTTTCTCAAAGCGGAGGAACCAGCAGCTGATGTGGTGTGCTTAGCTTATGCGTCCGTAAGAAAATGCCGCTGCAAGTGTAAAGAGGGACGAGAGAACAGAACAATGGTGTGATCCACGCGTCCGGAAGAATATGATCTCTCTGCGGTTGGTTGCTGAGTTGGATTCCAGTTCCAATGATCTAGTGGTGCACTTGACTGCATCGAAGCAAACTAAATTCGATTCCATTTTCGAACAAGAAGATGCGGTTGTTACGGTTGTGCCAGCATATGGAATCATACGGTTGCACGTATCATTCTTCTCTTTGCTTTAGCAACTGGAGTGCCCTGCCCCGGGTAATAGGAGTGCCCGGGCATCATGCTCTGATGCTTTGACTGTAACTGACTTGGGAGGGAAGGGAATGGCTGTCGTTGTGGAGGAGGAACAGAACAGTCCGTTACCGTGAACGTGAAAGCTCTGCGAAGACGTACTCCTGCCAATACGTATCTTTCGCGGTGTCACGGGATGCATTCTGCAACGTCTGGGTGTGCGGCTCGGATTTGGACGCATCGTAAAGTTTGGATTTGGAGGCCCACGCACAGGGGAAAACCGCAAGTCCGCAACCCAACAAGAATCTATCTCACGCAACGAGCGGCCCAATGCGCGCCATCCACTCGCTCCCTGCGCCACCGGGGCCGCCGGCGAGGCCACCTCTCCGGCGTGGCACGGTGGCAGCCTCAGCCTCTCGGCTCCGGGGGTCCTCGCTGCCGCAACCGCCGCCAGCCGCGCCTCCGAGCCTCGCCTCCCGCCGCGCGGCGCTCCTCGCCCTCGTCCTCGCCGCGGCGCCGGCGCGCCCCGACGCCGCCGCCGCCTTCTCCCTCGGCATCCGTGCGGCCGCATCCCTCCCGTTCTCTACCCCTTTCTCGAAAATGCATTGGCCGGGTCTCTCACTCGCTCTTCTTCCTCTTCCTGTCTCGTTGGCACGGTGCAGCGGGACCGAAGGAGCTGCTGCGGGAGCAGAAGAAGAAGTCGGCGTCCTTCCTCCTCGCGCCCATCGCCGCCTCCCGCGACACCCTCGTCAAGGCCCAAGCTCTCCTCGGTAATCCCATTTCCCCGGGAAACCATCACTTCGCTTAGTCTGATCAGTTACGAGTCTTAGCAACTGTTGCCGCGCAAATGCAGCTTCCCCAAATGCGTCTGCTGAGATCGCCGAGGAGGTGAGGGGGCGGATCGGTGCGGCGGGGAGGGATTGCGTGCCGCGGCAGAGGAACTCGATCGTCGCGTTCCAGTCGAAGACTGGCGTTGAGGTAGGGGGAGGGAGAGTTTGCCCTTTTGCCTTGCCAAGGGTGGTCTGTTGCTTGTACTCCAGGCGCGTGACTGAATTACCCTGCAGGTCTGCACATTCAGTTTGATACTGAATAATGCTGCGTCGCTGCTCACAAAAAAGGATCCTCTCAAGGTTGAAGCTGATAGTAAGCTCGGGGAGCTCATACAGTACGTTTATCGCTACCTAGCTTTTGGCGAAGCTTATTTGGAGCGAATTCTCAATGGTTTACTGTTCTTCTGCAGGTCATTCTCCGACCTGGGAACTGTGGTGGAGAACAGTAATTTTGAGCTCATTGGTGACAGGTGTGTAACGTGTGCACTTTGCTTGTTTTGTTTTAACCCCAAATCTTTTATCGGGCATTGACTCTTCGTATCCTGCAGTGCGCCGCTTATATAAGTTGTGTGCGTATTTCTTGTATTATAATACCATTATCCTTTTGCTACGCTCTGTTATGGGATATTTAACAACTTGTCTAGATCAATTAATTATGTATTGTTAATCTTGTAACGAAGAAGATATATAGCGTATGCCGTCACCCCATTGTAGTAAGTTACTAGAAATGAACTGCTGCAATTTGTCTAATCTCATGTCTGGAATGTCTTCCCATGCCGGGTGAACTGATTTTCACAATATAATGTATGCACACTTTGTATGAGTTCAAATAGAATAAGCTCGTTTTCTGAATATATAAAAAAACCAAGTATTTGGATTACAAGCCTTTTGTAGCTAATAAATTCTGCCATTGATCATTTTCAATATCCTGCAGAGAGAAGATGAAGAACGGCTTGCTGAACACTATCTCTGCCCTTGACAAGTTTGAACAGAGTGTTAAAGACTGCTTAGGTGTTTAGAACTCGTTTTTTGTTGTGTCCTGTCGAATTTACCTAAGGCTTTAAGACTTACTGTCTTGTCTTACGGCTTTGCTCATCAGGGCTTTTTGGGGGAGATGGATAGGAATTACTCCCTCCGTCCTAAATTGTAAAGTCGTTTGACTTTTTTAACTCTAACTTTGACTACTCGTGTTATTTAAAAAATTTATGCAAATATAGTCAAATTTAAGTTATTTTTGAAGTTATTTTATTACTAAAGCTAGCCATAACAAAAAATATGACATTTTGTGAAAAAAAATTGAATAAGACGAGTGGTTAAAATTGGGGTAAAAAAAGTCAAACGACTTACAATTTGGGATGGAGATAGTACGTTCCAATGATGGTCTTCTGGGCCGGGTCTGAGTAACTATTTTTATTAGGTCCACAAATAAAGGAAAAAGTCATTTTTATCTTCTTAGATAATGGACCGGGTCCGAATTTTCTCTATGAATCTCAAAATCAGGCAAACCATCTCCCTCAAATTTTCAAACGGTGTGTTTTTACCTCCGTGGCTTTGTTATAATCGTTTTTGAAGGCGAGTTTGTCTTTCTTTTCTATTTATTTTGGCTAAAATCTTAAAAAATTGTAATCAATTAAAGAATCATAAAAATGAAAAAAATCCAATTCTATTGAATTTTACATAAGTATACCAACACAATAAACATATTGCGGCGGAGGGGCGGCGGAGGGAGGGGGGAAGGGGAAGCGTCGAAGCGAGAGCGCCACATGCCTCCTCGCCTTCTCCTCGTCCTCCCCCGCGGCGGTCTCTTCCTCCCCCGTCTCCCGTGCCGCTCATCGGCGCTTTCTCCTCTTCTCCTAAGCATCCCCTCGACTAAACGCCCCGGAACCTTCCTTTCCCCCGCCATACGCGACTTCTCCTGCTACTCCGGCATGGCGGCGGGGTCGCCGGAGCAGCAGCAGCGGAGCCTGGTGGTGAGGGAGACCGTGGAGCTCACGGAGAAGGAGGAGCTGATCTTCCGCCGGCTTCTCGATGTCGTCCGCCACTTCGACCTGGGCACGCAGCTCCGCGTCGCCGGTGGTTGGGTCCGGGATAAGGTAAGCCTTTTCAGTCTCGTTTTCCCGCCTTCTACAGAACGAAGCTTCCTCCTGTCCCATTGGATGCGTAGTATCAGATATGACTACAGAAAGTTACAAATTGGTTGTATGAATGTTTAATGGTGTTTTAGGGAGTGATTGCTCGCTGTTGACACAAAGGTTGGCTCTTCTATTTTCGTGTCACAAATTTTGCTATTGAGAACTTGGCATTATATAAATTTAGGGGAAATAAATTGTTTATTTCTGGAAAGAATGAATCTTTGTACCCTTGAGGTCTCACTGAGGATTTGGGAGGAAGTATTTTGGGATTTGAGTAGGTAATGGTATGATTTTCCCCACATGAGACTGGTAAACCACCAAATAGGCAAGTACTAACAAAAGGTAGGGTCTTTTAGGTCAGTAAAGGATCTTCCTTTCAGTTAGGTATTACAATATTTTCTGTATTATGACACTATGATGATTATTTTGGATGGATGCCCTGTCCATGTTTTAGGGTTTTATGTGGGTTTTGAATAAACTGTTTAACAAATCCATGAACAAAATCACATGCTTGCATTGGGGGCTTTTGTTGAAATTATTCCACATCCGCGTGGACACTTTTGTCCTTTGACTATTTTTAGGGTTCATGGAAGCAAAGTTGATCACATGCTGTTCAATGCATAATGGGTCATGAGATGCTTTGCTTAGGGTTTTTTTTTTTTGCCCTTGGGCCTTTTGTATTCTGTACACAAGAAAAATTCTATGTCTTCTACTGTATTTCACTTGGAAATTTTGGATGCAAGAATGCAGCACTATGTGGAATAGGATAAATGTTTGATAATCCTCAAAATGATTAGGGAAGTGAAGGTTAATCACTATATTCTATTTTGATGTTGTGCCATTATATCCTGAATCATATCATAATGTTTTACCATAAATTAACCTCTTGTAGCTTGTACATCATAAAATGATTGTTGGCTAGTTTATGACATGACTGTTGCCTTGGCAGCTATTAGGTAAAGACTCTGCTGACATTGACATTGCCCTTGATAATATGACGGGCCAGCATTTCTGTGAGAAAGTGAATGAGTACTCAGGGATGATGGGGGAGAAGCAAAAAGGAATTGGTGTTATCCAGTGGTATGCAATTCTAGAGTAACTCATTACTGTTGTTGCTTATATCTCTTTTTGTTTGCTAATCCTAATGGGTAACTCATCATGCAATTTTTCTTATCCTAATCCTAATGGAAAGTAACCCCAATGAATATTGATCTAGATATCATGACTGTTTATTTATCCATTAGCATGAATCATGACTTCTATAGTGTTTTGCAGCAACCCTGATCAATCCAAGCACTTGGAAACTGCTAGGATGCTTATATTCGATGTCTGGATTGATTTTGTTAACTTGAGATCTGAAAAATATGCTGAAAACAGTCGCATTCCTACCATGGTGTGTACCCATCCCTTTGCTTGGTTATTTCAGTGACCTTGTTTACTTTGTAAATATTATCTCATTGCATGCCTGAGTTATTTGTTATCGAGAGATAGACCACATACTAGATGCTTATATTGGCATATTTCTTTTGGGCTTGGCTAGTATTGTCCTGAATATTTATATTTAATATTACAACCAAACTATATGTTGCCTCAACTACCACAGATAGCCACTAACATCCTAATTGTTTGTAAATTCATTCATGCTTTCCACTTCATTAACCAATGATCCTCCATCTCCAGGAGGTTGGTACTGCCGAAGAGGATGCATACCGCAGGGACTTGACAATTAATAGGTAACTTGATGTTCCATTCCATGTTTCAGTTTCTTTTATATCTCCAAAGTTATGCTTTCTTCATCGCAATTTTGATTCTAGTTTGAAACCAAAACTCTGAAGGCACCATATCCTTCATAAACCTATAGTTGTTTTTTTTAATCGAACACACAAGAGAGCTGCATATAATTGCATTAATAGGATAAACCTATATTTATTATGTTATTTTTCTAACTTTGGTGTTTGACAGTTTGTTCTTTAATATAAACAATAACAAGGTGGAAGATTTAACTGGAAGAGGTGAGTTTGGTAGTACTTATATGCATAAGTTCATAAATTGATGTGGTCATTTTACTATGTTCATGTAAACTATATGTTGTCCTGAAGGTATTGAGGATCTCAAAAAGGGCCTTATTGTTACTCCTTTACCTGCCAAAGCTACCTTCCTTGACGACCCACTTAGAGTTCTTCGAGCAATAAGATTTGGTAATTTGAAACATCTCCCAGTTGTCCTTTAAGATTTTTCTATGCTAAATGTGTTGCATGGATTCATGTTACTGGGGTAATTTTAGTTGAGAACTTAAGAAATTTCTTTTATTCCGTAGATATTTGATGTATGGTCAGGTAGTACCCTTTTTTTGTGTCCATAATGTTACTGGGGTAATTTTAGTTGAGAACTTAAGAAATTTCTTTTATTCCGTAGATATTTGATGTATGGTCAGGTAGTACCCTTTTTTTGTGTCCATAACTGCTTAAGAAATGAATACTGTGAACTATAGTAGAGAATATAATTGGATTTGAACATCATATTTTTTTTACACACACTAATACTTGACTCTCTCAGCTGCTAGATTCAACTTTACATTAGCTGAAGATTTGAAGGAAGCCGCATCTGATGAACAGGTGAAGTCAGAACTTGGTAGCAAGATTAGTAAAGAACGTATTGGTCACGAGGTTGGATGCCCACACCACTTACCGCTAATTGCTCTTTTTTTACTGCTTAAGCCAACTTTTGTCATTCTTGATGAACTTAGTAATATAACACGCAAAACCCTTGGTCATCAATTTTTTTGTTTGTGTATTTGCAGATTGATCTCATGATGTCAGACCAACACCCTGTTAAAGCAATGTGTGACATCCGTGATCTGGGGCTATTTTATGTCGTATTTTCTTTCCCAGAGAACCCCAACCCTCCAGTTTCTGACAAATGTGACTGGTATTTCCTTGTTCTACCATCTTGTATTTTTTTATATTTTGGATTCAGGCAACTGTCTGTGATGCAGTTGTACACTTGTACTTCAAATTAGCATACATGCAGAATTGTGGAAGATACCATTGTTCATTATCCATTGACATCTCTACTTTAGTCTAATCTAACCTCTTATCTCCAATGGGTATGCAGGCAGTGTGTTTCGCATATTGAAGCTGCTTGGAATCTTGCAAATTCTATTGGCAGCTCTCTGTTCAGCAGTGCCAAGTTGCAGGTCTGAAATTTCTAGCATACTTCTCGATAAACGACTAAATGAAGACCCTGAAACTCTCTCCCTACATCCCTCCCATGATTGTTACTCTGGTTAAAATGCTTTTAACAGAGTGATAGTTTAAAACTCCATAGCAACAACCTTTAATCCCAGGCAAGTTGGGGTAGGCTAGAGATGAAACCCAAGAAACATAGCTTCAAGGTTCAGGCACGTTGATAGCTAGTCTTCAAGCGCTCCTATCGAAAGCTACTTCCTTGGAAATATTCCACTCCTTAATGTCTCTGTTTACCGCCTCGTCCCAAGTCACAAATAAAAATCACAAATCGATACTAGCCTAAATTGTAATATTTTTTTTGTTGGATTCATTGGCACTAATCAGTTACTTAAGCAATTACAGAAAAATGTGCACTGATTGAACTATGAACACACAAATAGAGCCTTTCCGTTGTGATGTGATAATAAGCTTCCCCCTCTAGTTTCATCTGTGCACTATGGCTATTGGCTAGCAGGGACTATTTAAATATAATTTGTTCTCTCTTGACTTCACTTAATATTAAGATATGTTATGGTGTTTAGGATGATCAGCGAAGGCTTTTCCTGTATAGTGCATTATTCATTCCCCTACGGAATATGTTCTACTTGGACAAAAGATCTAAGAAGGTATCATCTAAGTTCTTCATGATCCATTTTTTAGTGCATCTTTGAACTGGCAAAATTTGTGTTGTGTTCGCTAAAATTATTCGGGTAACAGCAAGTGTGTTGATGGGTAAATTTACTTAATTCTAATTTTCTATATTGAGTGGTCAGGCAGATATGGTGTGCCATGGCTGTTACCTTTTTCAGGACACAAAGCACTTTTTCAGTACTCTTGATCCCTTTTGTTATAATCAGGCAATTTTATTTATTCACAATCTATTTGCTTTGAGTGAATGCTTAGATGCTCTATGAAACATAGAAGTGGGTAACTTTACTAGCCAGTTTGCAAACAATGCCACTTTGGCTTTACTAGTCAGTTTGCAAATAATGCCGCTTTGGCCAAAGCAATCATAGTTTTGGTGCTGCTTGCTTGCTAATTGGACTTCAGAGAAAGGGCATATTTCATTGTTTGGATAGCCAGGTTCATTTTGATGTATTTCAGTATTTGTACAACGCACCTCTTGAAGCATTACCTCCCTTTGATCACTTACCTTCTTGGTGAAAATTACCGTATGTTGTTACTCATATAATTGCATGCTTGCTACCTAGCATCTCCCAGGGAAGCTTGTGTGCGTAGCTCATCTCCTGTGGAGGGACAATGTGTAATTTTACATGACTTTGGATGTCCAGTGACAAGATCTTGATTAGTATGTTATGTGGTTAATTTCTTTGAAGACTGGATAACATGTTGCTGTGCGAATATTTTGGTGTTTGTTTTGGCTGCTAGGAAACGAGCATATAATCCATACATTATAAATCCAGTGCAACAAATGAAGCTGCTATTAAATATCCACTTTCCCTGTCATTGTATTATTTCTTTTAATTGTGTGCTAAATAGTCTGCTTCATCATTGGCAGGTTCCTGTTTCAAGCTATATTATTAAGCAGTCATTGAAGTTGAAAGCTAGCGATGCTGAAACGGTATGTTCTGTTGAGTTGCTCCCAACAGCATTTGTTTGTGATTATGATCAGTCTTGTGTACTGTGACAACAAATTAAATTGTCATAATGTTGTGTGCTCTTAAAGGTTGCCAACATACATGCTGCTAGTGAAAAGTTTGCTGAGTTAGTTCTTCTCCTTGAGCATAATGCTGATGTGGGGACTCTCAAAGAGAATCTGGAAGATGAATATCTTGAGATACCTACAGACAGTGTGAAGCGTGTTTTTGCAGGTCAGTATTCTGCATTGTAGTTTTTAATTTGCTAGGTCCTCTGAACTGGCTTATCCTTTATACTGTTTAGTGTTTGCTTGATTTGATTATTCAATATACTTTGTTACAATATTTGTGTACTTGAGATACCTACAAATACTCTGTTATGTATTGTAGCATTTGATTATTACATTTAATTTTTTACAGTACTTGCAATTTTCCTAACGAATTAATGTGATTATTTCATTGTCATATAAGGGTAAGACTGATATTTAGTTTGTTTCAAGTGAATATTTTGGACCACAGCACGTGACTCTCTCAATATTTCAGGACTTCTACTCCGAGAAATAAAGGACTTTTGGCGGGTGACACTGCTTATATCTATTCTCAGCCACCCTGAAGCTGAAAATGCTGCTGACATCCTCAACAAGCAGGATGAGCTGCACCAGAGGAAAGACAAATACATCAAAGTTGAACTTGCGATAACTGATCTAGGTAAAGTTGTATATGATGGTTGTGAAATGTGTGTTCTTCCCATTACTGCAAGTGTGGAGATTTACTTGTTCATACTGTTGTCTAACTGTGCTTGGCTATTGATTCTCCTCAGACCTTGATGGGGTGTGGAAGTTGAAGCCATTACTCGATGGAAAATCTATCATGGGAATTATGCAGGTCAAGTCAGGAGGTCCACTGATTGGAAAATGGGTACACTATTGCCTCCATGCAACCGATCATACTGATTCTAGACCCCAGAACGCCTCTTGACACTAATATGTTGATTGTTGCAGCAACAACGTGCATTGAAGTGGCAGCTTGCGCATCCGAGCGGAACCATGGATGAGTGCATTGAGTGGATCAAGCAGTCGCAGTCAAAGCGCCAGAAAGTAGAAAGCAGCACCTGATAGGCTGATAGTCAATGTCATTTTGAGCATAGTAGGCCATAGGCAGTTTTCAGATAGGTAACTAGTTGCAGTTGCAGTTGCACCAGTTTAACCATCGCATAGGTTGATTTCCTAGGATCAATAGCTTGACCCCGGTGGATTTCATGTCTTAGCTCGCACGGTTCATTTAAGAAAAAAAAAGTTGTCGGTTGATTTTGAGAAATCCCCATATCAGGTTATCATTACGATTTGAACTGGCCAGTTACAAGTAACCTGTCACAGGAGCATTTGAATACGAAAGAATTGGGATGGAAGTAGTAGACAAGCCACTGCTGTTGATGGGGCAGCTGGAGAACCCTCTGGTGGACGGTAACTATTACCAATGGTGTTGAAGGAAGGATGCCTGACGGATTGAACGATTCAAGTTGCTCCCAAAACGTGGACAATGGACTTGTCTCCCAACCAAATATGCAAGAATCAGCTCATCAGAAATGCTTTCAGTTGAAACTTGTCTACTTTTCCTTCTTCTTGTTGGCAAACTTGTGTGTCGCCTTGTTTGTGAGTAAACAACGAGTTTGTAGGCTCATTCCATTGGACAACGCGTCAAAAGGATGGACACGGTGGAGTCCGGCAAGCACTAGTCTGCTGGAGGCAAGGTTGCCGAGGGCGGGACCGGGACACCGTCGGCTGGACTGGTTCTGGCTGGAGCTGGCATATGCAATGGTAGAAATAGGCCCATAAACAGGCAATATACCAACATTTGTTTTCTGTTACCATTTGAAATTTCTCTTTGTCGTGTTGCACAGTCTATCAGTCTGTTTATCAACAGTATAATATTTTTGTTTTCACTACCGTGTCTTAGCATGTCTGATATTAAGAGGGTCAACAATATAATATTTACCCATGTATATTTTGTTTCTATCGTTTGGATAATTATGCGCCATAGGTTAGGTGTACGCTTATATGTGCTGATAGTTTTCATAAACTGTAGTTGCTTGGAAAAGTTTTTAATATGTGTAATGAGTAGGAAAAAAACCTTATTATATTTTTCATTGATAAGATCTTGTGGATTATCTCAGACAAAAAATATTATACAAAAATCATATCTTGGTTTGAATGCTAATGAACTCTCCACGCCATCAGATGTGGAAAAAAAAGAGGTACTCCAACTATTCCAAGTAGTGATCCAGTGGACACATGATCTGGTCATCTGGTGAGGCAGAGGCTTCCACAAAATACAGTCTGCAGCATGGTGTGCCATCCTCTGGATTTTTTTCCAATGATCTTGGCAGTCTCCTCAGTTTCTCAAATAGGTTCTCTGGGTGATTTAGAAGCCCAAAATGTGCTTGTGGGTCTCCAATTTGTGACAGTGCTACCTTGGAGAACCCAATAGAAGGCAGCAGGAGGTCAGGGCTGTCATGGTAGAAATGGTACATTGTAGGAGAGATCGACGTCGCATTCTTGTTCATGAAGTCGGCCAGGAGCACTGTGCAGGCTGAGGACCGTCTGTCAGCGATGGTTTCGAGGACTTGCATTGCATCTGCATGGTGAAGGTAATAGACGATGCCTTCGAGCACCCATATGGTGTTCCTTTCAGGAACATACCCACAGCTCTGCAGCTTTGTTACCCAGTCTCCATCTTGTATGTTGGCAGGAACCCTAATCAATGATTTTGCCATCAGGGTGAGTTTCTGGTGATTTGCGGAACTCATTGCTTCGTGCAGAAGATCAGATTTCATTTCTAGGAGCTCCGGGAAGTCAAGTTCAAATACCGTGCATTCCTTTAGGCAGTTCAGTCGATAGGCTCTCGCATCCATCCCTGAAAATAGAGAGAGTATTGCTTGGTCATCGGAATGAGCCTTATGTTTGAGATAAACTTATTACTTATCTGCAAAAGAAGATGCTTGTTGTGAAACAAATTTCAACTCAACTTGCTTCATCTTCAGCAATTTGTGACACTCTTGTACCATCAGTTTTGCACATTTATTTTCAAATCATCAAAAGCTTTAATGTATGGATCACCGGTAATTTTTTACCATATATTAGAGGTTTCCATGCGGGCATTACATCCATATGAAAAATTCTAGAATGCATTTCTACAGCTCAGTTATTTCATCTTGCAAAATGCAAAGCGAGGGCCGGTATGACTTGTTTTTGGTCCAATATCTCTTTACCATTCTCCTTCTCTATCAATACATGGCCGGGCAGAATCCTGTCTGTGTTCTTTAAAAAAATCTCTCTAGCATTATCAAACCCAAAGTTTTTTTTTTTGAAGATTTGACATGTTCTTAAGTGTTCATGCACCCAAAGTTTGTTTACATGTTGCAAGTACTCCACGTGAACTCACCAATATCTGAGAAATTAACATGTTTCTGAAGCCTTTTGTTATGTCAGTGTTGGGACCCCTAGCTAGCCGCTGCCTGCAAGCCAAAAGTTTTCCTTTTTCTTTGTAGGATACGAGCCAAAAGTTTGCTGGTCTACATCGTGCTAACCGCCAACAGATGGTGAGACCAGGACCAGCTGAAGGGATCTGACGGTATCGCAGCAGACACCGGTATCACCAAGGACACAAATATCAGGGTGTTGGATGTGATTTGGTGTCTCTGTAGTCTGAACAAAATAGCTACTGGACATGGTTGCATCAAAATGCTGCAGCAAGGATAGATTTCCTCTTGCTGTAATGTGACCAGGTCACTTGATTCTGAGCCACAATTGTTTTCTTTTGTTCCTTTTTTTTTAAAATGTACACGCATGATGAACGTCTCATGTGCTTAAGAGTATACATGTTTTTTCTTGAAATAATTATTGACATAAACTTATTAGGTTCCTTTCTCAATCGTGTGTCGTGTCCAACAATGGACGTAAGTTTCGCGCCACAGATAAAATGAACAGCGTGGAAGAAGACCAACCAAGTCATTTTACGCACGGAGAATATGTCACTCAACGCAGAGAAAATGTATTAAGCTCCTAGTTCTTGTAAGAATGTTTTTTGGCAGACTGCCAAATAATAGTTAGAAAGACCAAACTGACCATGCCATGTGAATCCTACTCGGCTACTCCTATTGACTTACAAACAGGATGCAGGGGTAACCTCGTCTTTTTAGTTGTACGGATACAAACTAAAGGTGATAGAAATTTAAACTCTACATGAAGGATGATGGTTTATCTTTGCATTGCATTTTCAAACTATGAAACTATTAATGTGCCGGATGACATGGCCTAGGTCCAAGGGTATACATTCAAGGGTTTGCAGCTTCAGCTGCAGTGTCTTTCTTCGTGAAAAAACGAGCTACGGGATCGGATCAGTATGAAATGGCCGGGTCTCACGCGAGAGCATATAGACGAACACGCATCGATCATGCACGCAAATGGCTCGCCGGCGCTGCGGTTTTTATTGAGTTTCACGTATTAGTAGTATATACTAGTATATACGAACCTGCGCCGAGGATGACGACCTGGGGGTCGCCGCCGAGCGCGTCGACGGCGGCCTCGATCCGCGCGTCGAACCAGAGCGTCCGGACGGCGATCATGACGCCGTGCACCTCCCTTGCGCCGGCGCGCTCGTCGCGTCGCATCTTGTCGTGGAGACCCCTCAGGTATCGCTCCCCGGCGAGAACCGCGGCGGCCGGGTCCCGCACGGCGCGGCCCCACAGCGCCCGCGCCGCCGCCGTCTGGCACGCGCTCTGCAGCACGGGCCCCCACTCCGCCTCCACCCGCGCGTGCAGCGCCCGCACCCCCTCCGGCGCCAGCTCCGCCATCGCCGCCGCGAACTCCCGCTCGGTCGTTGGTTCCTCTGCTTCTTCTTCTTCTCCGACTCCGACCACTTCGCCGCCGTTGTCGTCGTCCCCCGCCGATGCCACGTCACCGCCGCCATTCATGCACGGGGACTCCTTCTCCTGCTCCTCCTCCTTGTCGGGCTTCGACGACGACATGGCCGGACGCCGGCGGCGCGCAGCTCTCCTCCTTGGAGCCGAGGCTCGACGACAACAATGGCGCGCGCGCGGGCGGCCACACAATGTGTAGTAGATGGTAGCTCGCTTTTTGCTTTTCTTTATATTGATGCTCGGACTGGTAATAAAAGCTAGCGCGCCATATTCTACTACCAGCAGGTAGCAGGCTGGAGGCGTCGTCGTCGGTGTGTGATCTCCAATGAAGATGGCTAAGCTGTAAGCTGTTGCTGTAGACGAGATGGTTGGCTTTGTATGGTGAGTGGGAAAGGCGGGAGCGGGAGCCGCGTGCGGGCGGAAGGGGATAAGAAAAGAGGACCACACGTACGCGACCCTTGGCCTGGCCAAGCCCCGGAGAGGGTCCGTCCCGTCCCGTCCGCGCTTGTGGAGTCGTGGGTGTGTGCGTGCGCGCGCGCGATCCGCCCACGGACCGCACGGGTGGTGCGTGATTTTCCGGCGGGGGTTAACGCTACGTACGCCGCCCGCCTCGCCCTCGTACGCGACGCGAGCGCGCTGGCCTCGGCTCGGCGTCAGCTCTCAGCTGCCTACGTGCGCGCTGGATTGGTAGGATGGGACCATGGCGCGACGGCGACGGCGGCGGCCGCGCGCGGGCAGACGATGTGGTGTGCTCGTATTAGGGTGTGTTTAGTGGTTGGAGAAGAAAAAGAACTTTTTCTGGAAAGCATGCTTTGTGAGTGGAAGAGAATTGAAGAGAACTTTTCTGGGAAGCGTGTTTTCTGAAAGCGTGTTTTGTGAGTGGAAGAGAATTGAAGAGAACTTTTCTGAAAAGCGTGTTTTCTGAGAGGGATAAATAGGAAAGTTGAAAAGATCTTTTGGAAGTAAACATGGCATTAATTAGTTGGCGCAGCACAGGGGAGGACCAGCGAGCGGAGGCGGAGGAGACTGGCGCTGTCGCGGCCGAGGGGAGGAGAGGACAAGCACGTGCGTGCGTGCGCGCGCTGGCAGTGGCGAGGCGGGCCGTTCGCAGCAGCTGGTTGCAGGCTTTGGAGCGGGAGGTTGATGAGCCCGGCCGCGGCCCGCTTAGCTCTGTTCAGAGGAAAACATCGAAAGTATCAGATCAGATTCAGAAAGATAACACAGGGAAAGAGGGGAATTCAGCGCGACAGGTTTTTCAGTATGTGCTGCAAACATTTGGAGCTGTTTTTCTATTTCTTCCTATCGAATCCATTGGTGCACACCAGGATGCTCTTGGGCCGATTTGGGTAAAATTGGGCACAAGTGATTCAGCGGCAGAGCTGCAGAGACTACCCACCTACCTGCCGGTGGCCAGTCATCCTCGGTCCTCGGTCGGTGCCTCGCCCCATCCATTTTCCAAACACAATAATAATCTAGACTACTCGTACATTCCGCAAATTGATGTCTTTAGGGCTAATCTAATATTGTAGTTCACAAAAATTCATAAACATCAATAAGGCCATGTTCAGATTCCTAACTATTCACTATTTATTTCAACTTTTCACTATTCATTCCAACTTTTCACTATTCCGTCCTCACGAAACACATTTTCTAAGCTATATTGTTTTTCTTATGCTACAACGTTTTTTTCTACAATCTAAATACACCCTAATCAACAAATTAGAGTAAGGTAATATCAATACAAAATTCTGTATTTACTAAAGATGTTTACTGACTCACAATCACAAGAGCTGCTTCTTCAAGTGCCAATTTGCTGCAAACGATAGCCAAGTCCCAACTGCCACTTCCACACTCTGCTTCTTCTCTAGCTTCACCCAGCCTCCACCGCTGCGCCTGCAGAGTCCACGCCAACCACTAGCACCGACAGCCTCGCCCCACCAACCCACCGGCCGACCGCCCGCCGCCGCATGACGGTTGGCCGCGGCCCGCCCGGCCGCCCCTCCTCCTCCGCGCTCCTGGGCTGCTGGCGCCGCCGCCCGCCGCTGGGCTTCGGCGCCAAGGTCGGCATCGCCATCGCGCTCGGCCTCTCCTTCGCCATCATCTGGACCTCCGTCTCCCCGACCTTGTCCTCCCAGCAGATCTCCACTGAGCGATCCTCCTTCGCCGCCGAGGTCGCCGCCCCGCCAACCGCCACCGACAACCGCACCAGCGCCAGCGCCGGCGGCGGGCACGCTCACCGGAAGCCCCGGCCCGCCCCACACAGCCACAAGAAGCGCCATCCTGCTCCGTCCGGATCTCACCCCCACCCCCATCGCCCCAATGCCACCGCCTCGCCGGACGCCGCCGATGAAAAGGCTGATCACTCCGACTCGGCTCCACTAACCGACCCTGAGCCTAAGGAGAAGGAACCGGAGCAGGAGCAGGAGCCAGACATGGAGATGGAGCCTGAGCAGGAGGCGGAGCTGCCTATGCCCGAGGAAAGCGGGGACAAGTCGGGGAAGGCGCCTGCAGAGGGGGAGGAGGAGAAGCCGCCGCAGCTAGAATTGGAAGAGGAGCCCGGTGAGGGTGACGGCGACGAGGATTTTGAGGAGGCGGCGAAGAAGACGGCTCCAAGTAAGAAGAGAAAGCTCCCTCCTTTGTTCAACCCCGGTGCGCATTACCACTGGAAGCATTGTGGCGCCAAGAGCGGCTACCACTATATCCCTTGTGTGGATTTCGATGGGGATGGGAGCCAGAGGCACCATGAGCGCAGCTGCCCAAGGTCGCCTGTGACGTGCTTGGTGTCACTGCCCAAGGATTATAAACAGCCCGCACCATGGCCAGAGAGGAAGGATAAGGTGAGGACCATAATTCACGTTTCTAGAAAAGGAGTTGATAGGACATGAATAACTTTGATTGATTTATTACTGAGGTTATTCTTGTGGTGAATTGTGATGCTTGAAGGTTTGGTATGGGAATGTTGCACATCCTAGATTGTCAAATTATGTTAAGGGCCACAGCTGGATGAACCACAGTGGCGAGTACTTGATGTTCCCACCAGATGAATGGGAGTTCAAAGGTGGAGCAAGACATTATGTGCAATCAATTGATGAGGTAATTGTTGCTACCGGCCTTTTGCTAGCTTGCATTGTTAATTAAGTTTATTTAGTTGGCTTATCTTTAGTGAAACGGATATGATTAGAAATGAAACTATACGAACAATGTTTAGAAATACTCCCTCCGTATCGGGAATAAACGTCGTTCTACAAGACGGCACAATTGCGAAAATGAAGACGTTCTGCGTTGGATGCCTACGAATTGGACTCATTTGCCCTTCCTTTAATTTGCTTAGCAGCCGGCGTCGCCTCGTTACCAGCACCGCGTTAATAGTGCCGCTTCGTGAATAGCTCACACAGCCACTCCTCGCTCTGTCCTCGTCGTGCTCGCCTTGCTCGTTCCTCGCCGCGATTGCCTTCCTGATTTGCTTGCCCGGACGCCATGGACTTCAGGCGAGGAGCTCGTGTCGGAGTCCTTGGCGCCGGATGCCATGGAGCTCGCACCGGACTCTTTCGTGATCTGCTTGCCCATGCGCCATGGATCATGGATGCAACGCCGAACGCCATGGACTTCGTGCGGGGCTGCCAGCCATGCTTCCTGCAAGGTCGCTGAGCACTCAAAGCTAACGAGTGAAGTGAATCAATGGAAAACTAAACGAGAGCAAAGCGTTAACCAGGGCAAAAACGAGCGCCAAACAAAAAGTGTAGGCCACAGAATTGCGCCAAGCAAGCCAGAAAATCGCTGCCGTGCCATACAGCCCAAGTGTACAAGACCATGCAAAATGGCCAAAAAAAATGCCCACACGAAGTTGCTGGGAGTTGAACCTCAGACGTGCGATCTCGAGACTCAGCGCAGTAGCCAATTGAGCAGTTTGAAGTTGAGGTCAGTAGAGCACCCGCAGCCCTATTTAATAAGGGTAAACAGGGAAAACTCTACACTAATTAATTGCTCCTTGGTATGCTAAATGTTGTTCTAAACGTCATTTTTTACCAGTATGGAGGGAGTAGTTGCACAATTGCACAAAGATGACCCTCATTTAGGATTTCTCATGCCACATGGAGCAAAATGCGGTTAATGGCTAGGTGTGACTTGTGATGATCACCTCACCATTGGGGTCTAGCTCAGAAAATCATGTTTACTTCTTGGCTTGTAGTTTCTTCCTTAATTTTTCTGAATTATGTGTCCTGATTTCTATATGGGTATTGAGGAGGTTGCACCATCTTGAGGCCACTTATTGTGATGACACTGCATTCAGTGCCTAGTGAAAATGTTATGAATCTCAAAGTTTCAGTTCCCCTATGTGAACTTATAATGAACTTAATGGACATTGGCCAAAACTTGGATTGAATGGTATTTGTATTTTGAATCCTCTGCATTTTGTAACGAGTCTTCTAAGTATTTACACATGTCTTATTCTAGTGCTTTGCTTTGCACAGTCTGAACTTCACTTTCTTTTGTCATTCAGATGGCTCCTGACATTGACTGGGGTAAAAATATTCGGATAATACTGGACATTGGATGCAAAAGTGCTGGCTTTGGTATTGCTCTACTTGAGAAAGATGTGATAACACTGTCTTTAGGCCTTACAAATGACCAAACAGACCTTGCACAAGTGGCTCTTGAACGTGGAGTCCCTGCAACAGTTGGCAGTCTGGGATCACGAAGATTACCCTTCCCTAGTGGCGCGTTTGATGCTATACACTGTGGTGAATGCAATATACCTTGGCATTCTAATGGTACATATGTGTTGCTTCCTTCCTTTCTTTGATCATAATTCGACTATCTACTCGCATGCTGAACAACGTCATGTACTATATGGTTTAGGCGGAAAGCTCCTCCTAGAGATTAATAGAATTCTTCGCCCGGGAGGATACTTCATTATATCAAGCAAAAGTGCTGATCTGGAGAGCGAAGAAGGTATGCCATGGTACAGATATGTAATATATAGAGAGAGAAGCGATAGAATAACACAAATACCAATGACTGTAGATTGTACTCTCTAGTGTCACTACCTGTGTTTTTCTATCTTATGAATCTGGTTCATATTTTTTTCTGCCTTTTCAAATTTCCCCATTTCCTTTTCCCTTTTCAGGAATATCAGCTTCAATGACTGCACTCTGTTGGAATGCAATATCTTACAATAGTGATGATGTCAGTGAGGTTGGAGTAAAGATATTTCAGCGACCAGCCACAAATGAGGAATATGATCTGAGAGCAAAAAAAGACCCTCCATTTTGCAAGGAAGAGCAGAACAAAGCTAATGCATGGTAAACTGGATAATGGATACTTGGGTTCCATCATTATGCTATTAGGCAATGGGTGCTCCGATGTTTTTCCATACATCATACATTCGCTTTTCCTATTTTTAGGTATACTCACATCAAACATTGCCTGCACAAAGCACCAGTTGGTATTGAAGAAAGAGGTAGTGACTGGCCAGAGGAGTGGCCCAAGAGGCTTGAGAGTTACCCTGAGTGGCTTGGGGACTTGCAAACAAGGGTGGCTGCTGATCATAACCACTGGAAGGCTGTTGTTGAGAAATCATATCTGGATGGGTTGGGCATTGACTGGTCAAATATCAGAAACGTAATGGATATGAGGGCTGTGTATGGAGGGTACAAATCTCCTATTATCTAATCCTCCAATTGATCTGATGACTGTACTTCAATTTACATGTGTTGACATATCTGATGATTGCTTTCTTGCAGATTTGCAGCTGCATTGGCATCTAAAAAGGTTTGGGTCATGAATGTTGTTCCTGTGCATGCTGCAGACACCCTACCCATAATCTATGAGCGTGGCCTGGTTGGTGTATATCACGATTGGTGTGAGCCATTTAGCACGTATCCAAGGTCCTATGATCTTGTACATGCTGACCATTTATTCTCACGCTTGAAGATCAGGTATGCCTTTGGAAAGTAGCCTTGATTTCATACAATTTGGTATGGTTTTTCGGACTCAAAATAGGGACTTTGTTGTCTTGTTCTGGTATTTTCTTATGTTGTGGATCACATCCAGTTCTTGGAACACACACACACTTTACAATGAATTCTCAAGTTCCTAGTTCTATATCTAGGATCCGCACATATGCTTTATTTATGTTACCAGAAAAGGGCCTATTATAGTGTTACTAAGTGCAACTCTTGATATGTAATTCTTGAATTGTGTAGATGCAGGCAACCTGTCGCAATTGTTGTCGAGATGGATCGAATTTTGAGGCCTGGAGGTTGGGCCATCATCCGGGATAAACTTGAGATCCTTGACCCTTTGGAGACGATTTTGAAGTCACTGCACTGGGAAATTGTCATGACATTCAGAAAGGACAAAGAGGGCATCATGTCTGTAAAGAAAACAACATGGCGGCCATAAGCTAACCTTTGAATTCCAGCCTACCATTTTTTGAGTGATACAGCTGTTGATTCCCCCTGGATGTGTGATATCATCAATTGTGAATCTGGGATAGATGTACAAAGATTTGTTCATTCGTTGCACGCCACAATATGCTTACCATCTACAACTATTTTGTTGGCAAGATTTAGCACAAACTGATGGTTCGTTGTGGTTGGCGTTAGACTGATGAGTTCCTATGAAGCAACGTCAGGTTGGGAGAAATGATTCTTGATTCTATAGAGTGTTGTACAATACAAGCTTCTTGTTGTTTCAAAATGTAACACTATGTAAAGATTGTAACATTGAATCAACTGCTTAGTGTTGTAAGCTGCAACCGTTTGTAAAGATTCAAACACCTGAATATTTGCAGTGTAAAATGCGGGCAAAAAGCAATTTTGTATGTGTAATTTGCTCTGATTTTGAGCTATTCTAGCCTTCCATTTGTCTCATAACATGATCATTTAGATGCTTGGTGATGTTCAGTTGTCAGATACTCATATTAACTTCTGGTTCATAGGTTGATATGTTATCAGTGTAGCTACTGCAGCCTTCGTTCAGAATTCCATCTACGATCAAGCATCCAAGACTGAATTTTCCCAAATTCATGTCAGTTTCTGCATTTTCCCTTGATGATGATGATTTCACCAATCAGACAATCACACGCAAGCGGCCCAGCCAACCAGGGCCCAAAGCCCAAAGGTGACTTTCCAAAACCCCCAAAACCCAAGGGCTGAACCGGCACCTCCCACACGCACCGCCGCCGCGATGCCTCCCTTCCCCACGGCGACGAGCGGCTCCGCCACCTCCTCCCACCTTGCCCTCCTCGTCCTCCTCTCCTCGACCTCCCTCTTCTTCCTCTACAAATCTATCCGCCTCCGCCGCAAACCTTCCCCCGCAACCGGCCCCGCCCGCACCACCACCCCGACCCTCCTGTACGCCTCCGCCACCGGGACCTCCAAGACCCTCGCCGCGCGCCTGTCCGCCCGACTGACCGCTGGTGCCGGCGTCTCCGTCCGCGCCACCGATGCCTCCGCCTTTGACCCCGACGATCTCCCCTCCGTCCCGCTCCTCCTCCTCGTCGTCCCCACCCACGACGGTGGCGCGCCGCCACCTTCCGCGGCCTTCCTAGCTCGTTGGCTCGAGGAGTCCGCCGCCGACTTCCGTGCGGGGGCGCTCCTGTTATCCGGTCTTCGCTTCGCCATCTTCGGGGTCGGGTCCCGGGCCTATGGGGAGACCTTCAACGCCGCCGCTAGGAGCTTCTCGCGGTGGCTGCGTGCTCTCGGCGCCGTTGAGGTGGTTCCTCTCGGGGAGGGCGACGTGGATGGTGGGGACCTCGACTCGATGTTTGAGGATTGGAGTGGGAAGGTGCTGAGGGTGGTGAAGGGGGAGGAATTGGACGAGGGGTTGTTGGGAGAGAGCAACGGGCTTAATGAATTGGAATTGGAAGGGGAGGAGGACGACGACGACGACGAAGAGGAGGCAGTGGCTGGGGAAATTGACATGGAAGACATTGCTGGGAAGGCACCGGCAAGGAGGCAGAACGGGAAAGTGGAGAGTAGTTTGGCTAATGGAGGGCAGAATGGTGTGAAGGAGATGGTCACACCAATCATCAGGACGAGTTTAGAGAAGCAAGTGAGTGTTCCTTACATCTTATTTATACATAGAGCACTATTTGTATTGCAAATTTGTATTTGGAGCTCTTAGGCCACTTGATGATCGTGTGCATCGAAAGGGAAAATGGCACAATGTTATCGCGTGTGATGAGCGCATATTTTTTTGCTTGGCATCAATAATATAAACAGGAGATAAGAGCATTTCTATTTCTAGGAAGTTTGAGGATTGATGGAGAATATTAATTGCAACCATCATTCTGGAAGTAGTTCCCTTATGGAATTTCATTTAACTATCCTGCAAATGCTAATATAGTGAATGTATTTTGTGGAATAATTTATCATTTAAGTATCTGGTTAAGACTTCACGACAATTCATAGTGAAGCCCAGACTCATGTCAGTCGACACAATAAGGTTGCTGCTGCTGTTGCAGTATTATGTTCTTGCATGATGTGGGTGCATACATTGATGAATGTTTGACACTCCCTCTGTTTCATACTAGTTGTCATTCTAGCTTTATCCTAAGGCAAAACCTTTCTGTCTTCGACTATCAATTTCTAAAATCTGTATAGTTTAACATCACAAGATTTGTGTTTTTAGATTCATCATGAGAAGTGCTTTCATGATATATAATAATTCATATGTTGTTAGACTACGAATTTCTAGCAATTGATTATCAAAGATAAATATTTGACTTGGAACAAAGGTAGAATGGTAACTAGTTTAAAACGGATGGAGTATTTGTAATTATTGCCTTCAGTGAATGTGGTGTCAGGTTCATGTATTTCCATGCTTCATGCCTGCATGTAATTGGGATTGGTCTTGTATTTCACTATTTCTACTATGTTAATGGTAATACCAATCCACAATTTTGTGTGTTGTAGGGTTACAAAATTCTTGGTTCTCATAGTGGAGTGAAGATTTGTAGATGGACTAAGTCGCAGCTCCGAGGCCGTGGAGGGTGTTATAAGCATTCATTTTATGGCATAGAGAGTCACAGGTAAACCTTTTGTTTATTGCAACTTGTAAATTAGATTGCGTGGCTTTGCAATTGGTTTTATTTTAAATCTTAATTCGTCAATATTTACTGGTTATATACTGAATCTCGAAAGCCATAATTTGCTTGCTGTACTGGGAAATACATGGACAGCCTTAATAATTTTCTTGCTGATTATATGATCATTTGGCAGATGCATGGAGGCAACTCCAAGTTTGGCTTGTGCAAATAAATGTGTATTTTGTTGGAGACATCACACAAATCCTGTTGGAAAGAGTTGGAAATGGAAGATGGATGAGCCACTTGACATTGTAAATGCCGCAATTGATCAGCACACTAAGATGGTTAAGCAAATGAAAGGTGTACCAGGTGTGTACACTCACCCATAAGAAATAGATTAGTGGTCATTTGAGCAATGCACTGCGTATCATACTGCCAAACAAAGAACTCTAGAGCCGATTTATGGATGCCGATATTGGTGCCACTAGCCAGGTGTCCATGGTTTAGAGATATACCATCTATCTTCAGTAGTCTGTTTAGTTAGTTTCTTAATTGTTGAGTTAGCAGATTGATTCGGCAAATCAGGTTTGTTAACTAAGTTTTTTAGTTTTCTATGGTTCTGCTAAATCATCTTTACTAGGGCTAGCTTATATTTATGCCCCTGGCATTATTCTGTTGAAAGGAAGCAAGAATTAAGAAGGAATAACCCTTCTTACTGAGCCATGGACTGAAGCCCCTGGCTGGCGATCTCTCCCTCTCAACCCTAACCAAATCCATTTCAGGCAGACTGGACCATGGCCATTCCAAATGCCTGCAAATGTTCCTTGCTAGATGAACCAGAAATAATTTGAAGAAAACTTACATCTATATGTGTGTAATCATTGTAAAGACACTCACAAAGGACGTGTTGGGAAGAGGGGAATGTTCTATGAATGTTCAGGATTTAGTTCACATTTGTACTAAATCCTAAGGATTTCGTGTCAAAATCTGTAACCCCCGTTCCCCATAGTAAGGACCATGCAATGTGCAGCCTTCGTCAATGACTTTAGCCTTACTGTGCTTGGGCTTTACATCAAGCAACTTATGTCTGACATTAATGTTTCTGTTCTGGCATGCTAGGTTATTAGATCATTTTCTACAGGATTTATTGGATAAGATTGTTCTTGCACTTTCAGGAGTAAAGCCAGAAAAACTGGAAGAGGGTCTATCACCTAGGCATTGTGCATTGTCTCTGGTTGGTGAACCAATAATGTACCCTGAGATAAATGCTCTGGTTGATGAGCTACACCGCAGACATATTTCTACGTTTCTTGTTACAAATGCTCAATTTCCTGAAAAGATCAAGACGTTGAAACCAATCACTCAAGTAAGTTCCAGATCTTTGTATTTGAATGCTCAATGCAATAACTTCTAAACGATACTGACAGTATCAACATGTTCGCAGCTGTATGTCAGTGTGGATGCAGCTACAAAAGAAAGCTTGAAGGCTGTTGACAGGCCACTGTTTTCGGACTTTTGGGAGCGTTTCCTGGTATAGATATAAATGAAAATTTCCAGTTGTACATCATGAATGTGTGGTCTACAAATACTAACTGTATTTCTGTGTGTCCTGCTTTGGCACCTCACTAGGATTCACTCAAGTCCCTGCATGAGAAAGATCAACGGACAGTTTACCGATTGACACTGGTTAAAGGCTGGAATGCAGAAGAGATAGATGCATATGCAAAATTGCTAAACCTTGGCCAGCCTGATTTCATCGAAATCAAGGGTGTGACATACTGTGGCTCGTAAGTATCAATTTTTATCTTTTTATTGTCCGTACTAATTGTATGGGTTGACCTTTTCGGTTGCTGATTTTCTAATGTTACATTTGCTATGGTAATTATTACAGTTCAGCAACTTCCAAGTTGACAATGGAAAATGTACCCTGGCACTCTGATGTAAAGGAATTCTCTGAGGTTTTGGCAGCAAAAAGTGGTGGTGTATATGAAGTAGCATGTGAGCATGCTCATTCATGCTGTGTCCTACTTGCAAAGGTGGATAAGTTCAAGATCAACGGCAAATGGCACACGTGGATAGACTATGACCGATTCCATGAACTGGTGAGCTTCCTGAGCACCTACTTCGTGGTGCAGCTTAGCAGATAATTCCATCTCTGACTTCATCTGCCAATACAGGTGACATCTGGAAAGCCCTTTAAGAGCCAAGATTACATGTCCATGACGCCTTCATGGGCTGTCTATGGTGCCGAGGAAGGTGGATTTGATCCGGATCAATCTCGTTTCAGGAAGGAAAGACGCCACGGAACTGCTGCGCTCCAAGCTTGATCTTCTTGAGTAGACATGGGCTACTTCCTAGAGACCGGACTGACATGTCACATATATTACTCCCGTTTATAGACGCTAAATTTTGGATGCGAGAATTTTGAAGTGTTAAGCTTCCAAATCATGTATTTCTGTTTTATGTGTGAATTAGCTTCTGACATTCATTTTTTATAGGTTTTATTGACAAATGCATTTTGTTTTCTTGATACGATGACGTAGATGTACGACATAACTTCATTGACATGTTTAGGGCCTTTTGGATCAAGGGGGACATAGGTTCCCTGCCACCAACTGTTGGGCAGGAAAAATTGGCGCGACAGTGACGTTAATTCTACTTATTTTCTTTGTTTTATGATGTGGCTGCCAATATCTTTATAATAGCACATGCCAAATTCTTGTGTCTGGAAACCAAATAACCATAAGTTCAATCATGGCCTCTGTGTTGAAAAAAGTGTAAGATTATGAAAAGCATGACATTGAAATAAAATAATGTGTTTTTTTAAAAAAAATTCCAATAAAAAATTCTACCATTTGGAATGAATAAAAAATGTTTCATATTATTTTTTGAAAACCTATTTGATCCAATTATATTTGGCCGTCCTAATATCATTGTTTTAATAGCGCGTTTATAAACATCACCATAAGCTATGGAAAATTAAGTTTTCCAAAGTGCTCCCTCCATACCTACAAATCTAGTGGCATGCTGGAGCTCTCCGTCGAGGACGTCGTCACCATGGAGGTCTCAGAGATGGTCGTCGTGGACGATATCGTGCCGGACTCAGAGGACGTCATGGCCATGAAGGACGCACGCGCCATGCACAACTTCGAGATGGTGCCAGACTCGGTGGTGTCGCCGGACTCCGAGATGGTCGCCGCGGAGGACTTGAACATGGTGATTTGTGTTCGTTGTGGCACGTCCCACAGTGCCGCCGACTCCAAAGCCTGCTTCCAAGCTCGTCGTCGTGCTCGCCGATGTGACCGTTGCGGTCTTCGACATGAAAAATACGATCTCACACCAACTACATGAAGAATACTATCTCGCAGCAAAAATATTGCATGACTTCGAACACTTTGATGGCAAGATTTACATTTCAGATCTTGTCATGCACGGTGAGTCCATAATTCCGTCAGGGCACGTTATGAAAAAGTTGGGCCATGCAGCGAAAAAACGCGCCATGCAAAATGAGGCCACTAGGTATGGACCTCAGCACCCATACCTCCATGCTATAACCGTTTGAGCTAGGAAACTTTCTCGTTTGGAACGCATCCAAAACCCTATTTAATAAGGCACTCCACAATGTATGCTTAAAGTGGAGCCCAAATAGGAGAGAGAACGTTTGAGCATCACTCATCACATTGCAACATGTGATGCCAGAGTGATGCCAGTGCTCGAAATTTATAGAGCAAAGCAAGTGTTGCGTCGGTGCCCGAAGAATAAACAAAGGGGAAGGTACATCAGCATGCTACTCTAGTTGAGTTAGAAATGGGCAAACTAAACAATTGCATTGTCTTTTAGGCAAAATTTGCTAGTGGACACTGTTAAAACATCGGCTCGCCGATGTGGCGCGGTCTTCTACATGAAGAATACAATCTCGCAACAACTACATGAAGAATACGATCTCACAGCAAAGATATTGCATGACTTCAAACACTTTGATTGCAAGATTTACATTTCAAACACTTGTAATGCATGGTGAGGTCATAACTCCGTCAGAGCATGTTATGAAGAAGTTGGGCCATGCTGTGAAAAAACGCGCCATGCAAAATGAGGCCACTAGGAATCGATCTCAGCACCCATACCTCAATGCTCTAGTCGTTTGAGCTGGGAAATTTTCTCGTTTGGAACACACCCGCAACCCTATTTAATAAGGCACTCTACCATGTATGCTTAAGCTCAAATAGGAGAGAGAACGTTTGAGCATCACTCATCACATTGCAACAGGTGATGCCAGAGTGACGCTAGTGCTCAGAAATTTATAGAGCGAAGCGAGTAGCTGTGCAAGTGCCTGAAGAATAAACAAAGGGGAAGGTACATCTGCTAACTACTCTAGTTGAATTAGCAATGGGCAAAATAAACAATTGTATTATCTTTTAGGCAAAATTTGCTAGTGGATAGTGTTAAAACATGTCTTTTGATCTAGAACACTGAAAAATAGCCTCTTTGCTGAAAGACACTATAAAACCAGGTGTATTTAGAACACTGGATCTACTATTTTATTCAATTTAATTAGTAGAGCCTCTGGAATGACGAACCTGTCCCTGCTTGCCTTATCCCATCGGACTGTTAGCACACCGATTGCTGCCTCCCGCTAAACAGCGGCGGCGCAATTCGTGTCCCCATTGTAAGGAGCCGTCCAAATTACCTACCTTGCTTAAACCGGGTCATCATCCATTTACCAACCTATTTTAACCAAGATAATCTCGGTATTCCCCGGTATGCGCCTCGAGCAACGCACAGGATCAACCCGCATACCGTTTTTACAATATCATCACAAGGGTGGGAGAGCAATTTTTAAAAGTTTGGATTACAAGTCTTGATCACCTTACAAAAATTCCTCAAATAAAAACTATATCCTGATTCAACTAGTACATGGGAGTTTTTATCAACTAAGGAGATTTTATTATCCAAGTAGAATGTAGTTAGGTTTAAGTGACTATCCTACCATGTTTCCTTAGATCCAAAGATATAACGCAGCGGAAAGATTAGAGAAAACAATGTCCTTACCCAATGGAAACCACTTGCCTAAGCTTGAGCGACTACACCACTCATCCACTTTGCCGCCTTCGGCGGGATGAACGTGGCCATCACTCCTAAGAAGACAACCTGCAAAACAACTTATTGGCAGCACCGTTAGTACATTTCGTACTAGCAGGACTTATCCCAAACATTTAGATATGGTGGATGCAAGGGATAATCAAGTTTTAATATTTAAGTATGAAATTGCAAGCGGAATTTAATAAGTGAATATGCAAAATACATAGCATATCTAATCCCTAAATCATACACCAATACAATTGCATAAGTAAGGTCATCAAATATCATCAACCATGAGCTCAATATTCCATAAGCTCTTTCCGAAACTCTACGTTAAAATCCAAGTACATGAGCGTGTTCATATCCGAGAACGCAGCTATTGCAGTAGATTAAAACCCTGCAGGGGTGTACAACTTTTCCCACACGAGGCGCAAGACCAACGACCATACCCTTGGTCTAGGATAAGTGTTAATTCATGCCCTCAACTGTTCACATACCCACACCCGGCGATGAGAGGGCGGCCTGAGATGTATAGGGGTAACGGACGCATACCATCTACCCCTCATCACAGCCCGTGTCAAACCGTGCCATAGCAAGGTCCGGCTTATGGTACTTGGCTTGCCCATCCCATCCTCAGCATGTGGTTTGTACGAAAATGTGCTCAAGTATCACGGTGATAACGGCACGGTCCTTAATCAACTCAAGCAAGCCTAACCATTTGGATTCCACTCCCAGCATGGTCCTACATTACTTGCTCAAATCTCGTCTCATATTCATGGTTGATCATCTTTAAAACTTTCCAACTATCCAAGTATGATTAGACAAACTCCTATGTCTCGCGAGTGGTGATGTCCTTGTCACCTCTCAACTTCTACCGGCTAAGCATGGCTAAGCAATTAAGTTCGTATAGTTCAACAATCATACTTTGCTAGAAGTTGATCTAGAGTAAGGCTTATGTCTATTAGGTTCTACTCTAATCATCACATATGAACCACTATAGGAAGGCCTATGCACAAACAATAAGCCAGTTAACATTCTGAAAATACTTGGAAAGGGGTGCCTGCCTGAGACTTGGTGATCCACCACGCAACTCTCCGGAACGTCGTTCTCTATGGAAAATGATGTATGAATTAGAAATGATGCTTATGGATGAATATGAACATGAGATGCAATGGCTCGTGAGAGAAAAAGGTCTAGCATGGTTCAAGGTTATTACACAAATAATTCTAGATTGGAATGATGGTACAAATGCATAACACAAGGTGAAGTACCAAACAATCATTCATAGATGTGCGCTTGATAAATCATGACAAGTTGAAAGCTTTTAGGAGACTAATACATGAAGTATATGAACCTATAATTACCTCTAATGTGTTGCCAATTTTAGATGATACATCAAGGTTAAGGAAGGCTAACATAATTGGGTTCATAATTTTAGGAGCACCCTCGTAATTATTTTGTATATTACTAGTTGCTTAGGTTTAAACAAACATGAATAAACTGCACCAATCTAGACATTATATAGGCAAACAAACATGTCTAATGATTAATTCATAACATAAAGAAGCTAACAAAATTGGTTTCATAATTTTTGGACGAACAGAGAATTAATTATGACATTAACAAGTAAAACACTCCTTTAATTAATCTGTAAAATACAATATCTATTTTGGGGTCAAACATATTTTTAAAAGATGCTTTACAGTATTATGAAACTAATTTTGTTTCACAATTTTATGAGCTATATTGAATTTTATATGGATTTTACAAGATGAGATATATTTATGCATAAAAAGAAAAGGCTGACTGGACTGCACTGATTATACCTGCGGACAGTCCGCCTAAAAGAGGCGGACGGTCCGCTGGCAAAGTTCGAGATGGGTTCCAGAAACGCACCGGTTCTGTGTGGGTGTCGGGAGATGAACCCCGGACAGTCTGGGGCAAAATGGCGGATCGTCCGCCATACAAAGTCCCGAAGTCGCGTTTTTATATAGAGGCTTTGTGTTTTGACCCCCGACCCGCGGACAGTCCGCCGGACGGCGGAGACTCACCGGCGAGGTTGCCGGCGGCTGCTCCGACCATGGATTTGAGTGCGGTTTGTTCCTATGGGTTCTTAGGGATGTCAGGAACTCATTCCAAGTATGGGATCTGACATGCATTGGGTGTTTCGAGCTCTAGGTCATCAATGGTGAAAACTCCATAGATGGGCTTTGGTGATTCAAGAACTCGAATCCTAGGGCAATGAGGAATGGATTGGGAAGGGGGATGGCTTACCGACGACGAGTGGGACTCCGGTGAGGGCCGCAAGTTGGTGTAGAGCGGTGTGGAGTGGATCGAGCCGGGCTCATCCTTGTGGTGCTTGGGGAAGAGGAAGAAGAAGCTTGGGGATGGCCTTCCCATGGTCTCCAGCAGGGAAGAGGTGGTCGAGGTGGGGGAGAAGCTCATCGACGTCCTGCTCCAGCCATGCTTCGGCGAACTCGGGTGAGGGGAGATGGATTTGGTAGGAGATTTTGAGCTATATCCTCCATGGCTTGGTTGGGGAAGAAGAAGAGGGAGAGGGAGATGCATCTGGTGCACAGGGAGGCAGTAGGAGGGAGGAAGAGGCGTGGGGTTGAGGTGGGGGCATGTGGGGCCCACGAGGGGTATGTGTCGACTGTCTCCTGTGCTGGCGACACGCACTCAACATGCGCTGGTGGACTGTCCGCCCGTAGGGCGCGGAAAGTCCGACGGGGAATTACGTAACTTCTCTGTTGTGTCCAGAAACTTCTCTCTTCACTCCAAATTCCAAAAGTGAACTTCTAGACCTCCAAAAATCATGAAACTTTTTTTAGTGGATGCTATAAATCAAATGCGATCCATTTTGTCTATATCTGGCATAATAGCTATAGCAGTTTTGAAATGAAAATTCTTCTCGAATTGTTATTTTTGGAACTTTGGCTCAGCTGTTGGGCTTCAAGATGGTTTCCAAAAATCCTAGAAAAATTATGTAAATTCTATTTTTAAAAAGTACTATTTTATCAAGCCATGTCCTATCATAGGTTATATGGAGAAAACTAAAGTTTCTTCACAAAGCATGTATTTTCAATTTATTCAACAGTTCAAATAAATAGGCAAATGCACTCAAACAAAGCTCAAAAATTTTCTATTAGCACATAATGATAATCATAATACAATGCTTAGCAAGTTGTTAACGACCGGGGCGTTACACCCATGGCCTCGCCCTCCAGGAGAACGGGCAGCAGCAGCTTCCCCGTGGTCAAATCGGTCGCTGGAACCAGAGAAGGGGCGCTAGCGGAGCTACGGAGGTATCTGCTACATTTGCTCTGATTACCACCTCTGTTGTGCGTGCTCTCTCTCGTTCTTGCTTTTCTCTTCTCTCTCTTTGAATTGAAGGAAAATTTCTTCCATTTTGTGTGTGGCAGATCCTTCTTGTGCTTCTGGGCCAAGTCCAGCAAGGCACGGATGCACACACGGGTATGTGGGGTTTGGACCATAATCAGTAAGATTGCAAGGGTATAACTGTCCAGATTTGAATATTGTGTTATCTATTTGAGTGAAAATATTATTTAATAGGTCATAGTGTCTTTAAGAAAATCTACATGGTTTTATAGTGTTCTCTAGCAAAGATATGATTTTTTTAGGCTGGGAGCAAAGGTCAACTTTTATCAGTGTCTTGTAGCAAATTTTGCCTATCTTTTATTAGTTGTGGGGGGCACGGAGATAGCAAAGAGTAGAGCTTGTACCCTATGGGAGAAAAGAAAATCGGCCATCACAACAAGGTGTCGTTGTTTTACAATTTTAGAGGGTGGTAGACAGCCGGCGATGAGGTGGATCCTCCTCTTCTTCCTACTCCTCGTTCCTCTCTTGGGTTGAGCCATGGTGGTGGGTGGATTAGGGTTCCTGGTTGGGGTTCGTTCTCCGGCGGGCTTAGAGGGGCGTCTGGTAGTGCCGCGGCGGCAGTAGGTACGCCGATGATGTCGGATCCAGGACGGCGAGGTGAGGCGGCGTGGGCGCCGCGGGCGGTGGGCGACAACAGGGCATGAAGGACCGACGCTTGGTCGGTTGCCTTATAGATTGATTTTTGTGCCATGTTTCAGCTTCTTGTAATGAATTCCGTACGAAAAATCGGGATCGAGACTAGTGCCAATCTAACATATCTGCTTGTTATGTTCGATTTTCGTGGAACAATCAGATATCGTCCTATCGATGGTGGGAAAACGTATCATAAACGCGCCGGCATTTTACGTTCCCGGACCGCGCAGGCGTACCCTCGCCTCTTCATGGAAAAAGCCAGCCTTTCTCCTCTTCTCCCCCGTCCATGCTCAACAATTCTTCTCCGAAGATTCATGCTCGTGTGGTGGTAAACGGCAGGCAATGAGGTGGGTCCCCCTCTTCTTCCTGCTCCCGCTCCTCCTTTCTCTCTCGAGGCATTGTAGTGGCTGGGTTAGGGTTTCCGGTTCGGGGTCGTCGGGGGGAGGGCTCCATGTCCGGTGGGCTTAGAGGAGCGTCTGATAGTGGAAGTAGTCACAGAGACGGTGGCGGATCGAGGGCGGCGAGGTGAGGCGGCGTGGGCGCTGGCGGCCGGCGACAACCGGCCGGGAAGTGCCGGTGCCTGAGGCGGAGCGCCCATATGGCATGATGGGGCAGCTATCTATGATATTTAAATACGAGTATGTACACAGTTATAACTCGATTTTAATGGCTACGATGGTGTCGTGGGCAAACATATTTTTAGGCGCTGAGACATTTACGTGTTCATGATGCGACTGGCGCACTCTGCCTTTGCTTCGGCAAGGCACAATGTACCTTTCGCTTCATCATGGGCGTTTATTTAGACATCAACGCTCGTGATTCATTCAAAGCAGAAAGCAGCCTAGACTTCGCTTGCGCTTCGCGCCGCCATGGCTCGCGCACCTGCACCCGCCGCCTGCGCCTGCTCCGGCCGCCGCCCACTGCTCGTGGCCCGCTGCCACCCGGCGCAACCGGCCGCGCCTCCTTGCGGCTCGCGTGCGTGGGCCGCTGCTCACCAGCGAGGCAGCGACATGGCCTCGTCTCGCCCGCGCTGGGGTGCCGCCGGCGCCATGGCTGCCACTCGTCGGCCTCGCCTCGCCCGCGCTGGGGTGCCGCCAGTGCCATGGCTGCCACTCGTCGGCCTCGCCTCGCCCGTGCTGGGTGCCGTCAGCGCCATGGCCGGTGCTCGCCGGCCTCGCGACACAACTAATCCAGTGGCCTGCTGGATTAATCGACTTGTGGTGGAAAGATCATGGTTTGGGTTGCGATTTAAGATTCATGCGGCAATAGCTATTATGACGAGTTGGAACTTGCCATGAAACCACAAGCCCACAACTTGTCCACGTACGAAGTGCTAATCAGCAAGCAAGCATCAATGTTTGAGCAGAGCAAGAAGCTAAGCATGTCATCGCCGTGGCGTTCAGCTGGTGAACATAAAGAACCTGCAATTCAACATTGGCATTCCGCCGCCGACGCTTCCACCGGCAGGCCCTGGAATACGGCCACGATCCGCCTTGTCGCGGCGCACCGACGCCGACGGCTCAGAAGCATGGGAGGGTGGCGCGACGTGCAGAGGGTTGGCGAAGACGGCGCGACGCACTTTGGGATTGGGGATTAGAATCCTGCCTGCGAGCTGGCTGGAGCGAGCCGAGGAATGAGATCTCCCGAGGAAGAAGACGGCTCTGTGACTGCCCGCTGGGTCCTTTTAGTTGGAAATGATGCTAGAAGTTGGATTGAGAATGGACGGTGGAGATTAATGGAAGGGTACCATGTGCCTTCGTTGAGGAAAGGCACTGAATCCGCGTCCCGATCGACCCGAGTCCCTGCTGCTGGCTAGAGCCGCGCCTTCTCCATCCTTGCTGCATCTCTCTTCTCTCCGACGACTGCTTCTCTCCGGCGCTTCGCCCTCGTCCTGGGTGGTGGTAACTGGCAAACCCCGGAAACAAGGTGGGTTCTCCTGCTCCTTGTTCTTCTCTCGGATTTGATGCTGGTGGTGACTGGGTTAGGGTTTCCGGTTCGGGGTCGTCGGGGAGGGCTCCATGATCGGCGGGCTTAGAGGAGGGTCTGGCGGCGGCAGTAGGCACGGCGGCGTGGTCGCCGGAGGAGGCGGACGACAACCGGCGGGAAGGGCCGACGGCGGGGGCGAGCGGCTTCCTTGGTTAGCCAATGGCGGGGTGCAGGTGCAGCGCGGCGTCATTGCCGGCTGTGGCAGGGGCATTCCGGTTCATTGAACCTGGATTGTGCATGCAGCTGCCCCAAATCTAGGATTTGCAGGCTTTAGTAAACTCCTTGAGTGATTTATTTACGTTTTGAAGCTTGGCATCACGGCGGACACGCCCGCTCTTCTCCTTCACCTTTTGCCATGTCCTGATTTATTTGAGCAACAGGAAAATAGAA